>JADMLD010000161.1:0-112330 GCA_017589585.1 Phylloscopus whistleri | reverse complement strand
GAATCAGAACTGGGGTTCAGTAAATCCAAACTGGATTTAGTGAATCCAAACTGGGATTCATTGAATCCAAACTGAGATTAGTGAATCCAAACTGGGATTCAGGGAATCCAAACTGGGATTCAGCAAATTCAAACTGGGATTCAGAGAATTCAAACTGAGATTTAGTGAATCCAAACTGGGATTCAGCAAATTCAAACTGGGATTCAGAGAATTCAAACTGAGATTTAGTGAATCCAAACTGGGATTCAACGAATCCAAACTGGAAGTCAGTGAATCCAGACTGGGATTCAGCGAATCCAAACCGGGAATTCACTGAAGCAAAATGGGAATTCAGGGAATCCAAACTGGGATTGAGCAGGAGAAGCTGCCGGGGCTCCTCCAGGGGCGAGGGACGGCCTCAGACTGCAAATTCCTCCCCCAGCAGCAAACCCAGCTCTGTCAATGCCGGGCAGGGCTCGGCGCTGACGTCTGTCAGCGTTATCTGTTTGCGCTGCCAGCGGGAGCAGCCGGCCCCGGCTTGTTCCGACAGCTTTGTGTCCTTATCTCCCGCAGAAGGGCCCGATTGAATTCCCCTCCCTCCCGCCGCGGCTCAATCCTCAATCCTCGGCCGCCCGGAGCCGCCGGCGGCACCCTTTCCTGGCCTTCCCCTTGGAGCCGCACCTCTTATCCCTCCAGAGCAGGGCTGGCTCCCGAGGAGGCTGGGAGCGCTCTGATCCTCATTTCCATGAGCGACAGCGGCGTTCCCCCGGCCCCGGCCGCCTTTCGGGGGCTGTCAAGGGGAAAATGAAGGTGGCCGCGGGCCAGGGATGTGTCACGGTCCGGCGCGCCGGGGGGAGGCGGGGTGGGCTCCTCAATGGAGGCAGCTCCGGCTCCGTCGCTGGGATCATCCCAGGCGATGGGCAAAAAACCATCCAGGGCTTGGGTGCTCCCCACTTGCTCTGCTGGGAACAGGAATTTGAAAGAGCTGGGATTGATTTGTTTTTACTCTGAATTCCTGGTGGTGTCAGGCAGCTCCAGATTGGGATCGTCCCAGGAGCTGGGAAAAACCATCCAGAGTTTGGGTGCTCCCCACCTGCTCTGCTGGGAACAGGAATTGGGAAGGGCTGGGATTGATTTAACTCTGAATTCCTGGTGATGTCAGGCAGCTCCAGTTCCTTCACTGGGATCTTCCCAGGAGTTGGGTAAAAACCATCCAGGGCTTGAGTGCTTCCCACCTGCTCCGCTTGGAAGAGGTATTTGGAAGGGCCAAGATTAACTCTGTGAATTCCTGCTTTGTCAGGCAGATCCAGCTTGGGATCATCCCAGGAGTTGGGAATAAACCATCCAGAGTTTGGGTGCTCCCCACCTGCTCTGCTGGGAACAGGAAAGAGCTGGAATTGATTTAATTCTGTGAATTCCTGCTTTGTCAGGCAGCTCCAGTTCTTTCACTGGGATCATCCCAGGAGCTGGGAATAAACCATCCAGGGCTTGGGTGCTCCCCACCTGCTCCACTCGGAACAGGAATTTGGAAGAGCTGGGATTGATTTATTTTAACTCTGAATTCCTGCTTTGCCAGGCAGCTCCGTCACTGGGATCATCCCAGGAGCTGGGAAAAGCTGGGGGAAAACCATCCAGAGCTGGGATTAATTTATTTTAACTCGGAATTCCTGCTTCATTCTCTGAATTCCAGAGCTTCCCAGGGATCCAAGAGGAGCTGCTGCTCCCTGCCCCCCTCCTGGTGCTTCCCTAGGGGAACACACGGGCTCGGAGCGGTACCAAATCCCCAATGGTTTGGGTTGGGAGGGACTTCAAAGCCCCCTGTCCCACCCTCTGGATGAGGTTCCACCTCCCACCGTCCCAGGCTGCTCCACCCTTTCCTCGGACACTTCCAGGGATGGGAGGTCCCAAGGAGGAGCCCTGTCAAAAGCAAAACCACAGAGAAGTTGTGGAGGATTTTCCCCCTCCTCGCTCCTTTTTAACCGGCAGCGTTAGCTCTGTGAGTGTTCTGAGCCACCTCAAGTGGATCCCTGGCACAGAATTCCCAGAGAATTCCTGGCTGCCCCATCCCTGGAAACGTCCAAGTCCAGGCTGGAGCCACCTGGGGCAGTGAAGGTGTCCCTGCCCACGGATGAGGACGTTCCAAGGTCCTTCCCAGCCCGAGCCCTGCTGTGATTCCCTGCTGGAGGAGATGGGCTGGCTCTCAGGATCGCTGAGTTTATCATCCCGGAGCCCACAGGGGAAAAAAAAAAAGACGGATCATGGATGCCTCACATGCTCGGTGACTCATCCCAAATCCATCTCCTGGGCTGGATATTCCAACCACCACCTCTGGAGAAGCCTCAAGAGCTAAACCCTCCCTGGCACCGGAATTGTGACAGATCTGGGGGTGAGGAGCAGACACATTTCCCTGTCCCCGTCTCTCCCGATGCCCCACGGCCACAGCACGGCAGCAATTTTGGTTAAATCCTGGCGGGAGTCACGGAATTACATCCTAAATAATTTCATTTTGCTTGGAATGGAGGCAGGAGATTGGCCAGCTCTGCCCTTTTCCTGGTGCTGGAGTCGGGGTTTGCTGGGTCGGGGCAGGGCTGTGTGGGCATCAAAGAAAACTTTCCTTCCATCATGAAGGGATCAATGAGACCGGAATCTCCCCATCTGGAATCCCTGGGATGGGTCCCACCTGCAGACTCGGCCTTCAGAAATCACTTGTCATTCCACTTTTCATTATTTTGTTGGGTTTTCCCCCAAAAATGCTGTTCGGGTGCTGTGGTTTCTTCCCTGGTTTTCATTTCTCCGGCCGGGAAGTCAGATCAGCCCCACTGGGAAGGTTCCACATTTCCATATTCCCATCAAATCCAGCCCCGT
Source organism: Phylloscopus whistleri (assembly GCA_017589585.1). NCBI lineage: Eukaryota > Metazoa > Chordata > Aves > Passeriformes > Phylloscopidae > Phylloscopus > Phylloscopus whistleri. The sequence continues at coordinate 109,486 of JADMLD010000161.1, read as the reverse complement.
CAGGAACGTTCTGCATCTCTCTGCATTCCCATCAAATCCACTCTGGATTTAGGGGGAGCCGGGATTTTTGGGGAGGCTATCCCAGGTTTTCTGCCCCTGGATCAGGGGGTCACAGACAATCCCATCTCGGATCTCCAAGGCCACGCCGACGCCGCGCCGTTGCCGAGCTGATGAACGACACCCAGAAAACTCCTTTTTTTTTAATCACAGATTTGTGATTTCAAATTACCCCAGCCCTGGGATCGTGGCTGCTCGGGGCCGTGCCGTGACAGAACCTCGCTGCCAGACACAGGGGCTGTGAAAACAGTAATTTAAAATCTCCGGGAAGCCTTCCAGCCGGGAAAAAGCAGGGGGGGAGGAAAGAAAAAAAAAAGAAAAATATATCCCAACTTGCATTTGACATTAAAAACCGGAGGATTTCGGGGGCGGATTCCTCCCGCAGGTCCAACAAACGGCGGCGCGCAGGGGTTGGGCACAGCTGGGGTTCGACTCCGCCGCTCCTTTTAGGGAGGATTCTCATTTTGGGATCGTCACTCCGTGATCCCGCGGCTGCAAGGAGCAGCATGGGAGCGCATCGGGACGTGGCTAAATCACGGCCCTAATCAGCTCCCGGGGGCTGCTGTGGCGGGAGGAGGTCACAGAATACTCAGCTCTCCCATCCCTGGATTCGATCCCTCCGGGAATATCGATCCCGCTGAGAGTCGCTCTGCAGGGAAGAGCTTCAGACCCCGGCGCTCGTGGGTTGGGGAAAAAAATTATCCAAAATCGCTTCCGGAGCTCTGATTTAAAGCAGATTCGGCGACGTTAAATGGGTTTTTAATTATCTTTGCGATAAATAATATTGGATTGCTGTTTTCTCAGAGGGAGTGAGGCCCTGGCTCAGGTTTCTCAGAATTTGGGGCTGCTCCATCCCTGGAAGAGTCCAAGGATGGGTTGGACAAGGATTGGAACAACCTGGGATAGGGGAAGGTGTCCCTGCTCATGGATAAGCTTTGGGGTCCCTCCCAACCCAAACCGTTCCTGGGGATGCTGGGGAACATTTCCAAAATCCTCTCATTTCCCAAGGATTTTTATCTCCTCGGTACCTTCAGGAACTCCCAGAACTGGCATTGCCAATTCTCTGATTTAAAAGAAAAATCTTTGCTGTAGGGATCGTTCCTTGGTTCCCTAAATTCAGAACTTTTCCGGGATTGCTCCGACGTGCCCCGGTTTGCTCAGCACTGTTAAAAAGTGGGATTTCCCCCCATTTTCCTCGGTGCTGATAAGGCAATGTTTGGTTATCTCCATCCTTTGCCTGCTCCCCGTTGTTCCCATTCCCGGCGGGGGATTTGTTGGGATTCACATGGAACAGCCTCGTGTTTTCCCTGGATATAAACCCCAGCCTTGTGGGAAATGGAAATGCCAAAAGAAACTCGAGAGAAAATTGTGGATGGAGCTGCTGCGCATTCCCAACTTTTAATTCCCAAACTCATGGATTTTCCATCAGCATCCAGAACACAGCAGACAAGGAAAAAAATCCTCCTCCCCCTTCCTATTTTCCTACATTTCCATGGATTGAAAGCCTGGATTTGACATTTCAACTCGTAAATTGGTGCTGCCAGCTTGAAGAGTCAGGTCTCGCTCCGAAGCAAACCCTGGAATGCCCACAAGTGTCAGTGATCTGTGTCCTTGGAATGCTGTAGGTGACAGCCAAAGCTTTTGTCCCTTCCTTCTCTGTGGCTTTTCCATAAAAGGTGAAATTCCAGCTGCGGCAGAGCGTTCCCCTCGTGCGGCACCGACACAGCCTCACTGGTGCCAAAGGAAACAGCTTTGGCCATCCCGAATCCCCGTGGCCATCCCAAATCCCTATGACCATGCCAAATCCCTTTAGCCATCCCAAATTCCTGTAGACATTCTGAATCCAAATTCCTGTAGACATTCTGAATCCCCATGGTCATCCCAAATTCCTGTGGTCGTCCTAAATCCCCATGGCCATCTGAAATCCCCGTGGCCATCCCGAATTCCTGTAGCTATCCCAAACCCCATGGCCATCCCAAATCCCCGTGGCCATCCCAAATCCCCATGGCCATCCCAAATTCCTGTAGCCATTCCAAATTCCTGTGGCCATCTCAAATCCCCGTGGCCATCCCAAATCCCCGTGGTCATCCCAAATCTCCGTGGTCATCCCAAATCCCCGTGGCCATCCCAAATCCCCGTGGCCATCCCAAATTCCTGCATCTGGCTTGAGATTCGCTGCTCATTCCAGGTGAAATCCGTAGCATTTTGGTGAATGTCGCCATCGTTCTTCCATAGAATTCCAGGTTGGTTTGGATGGGAAAAGACCTAAAATCCCCATCCAGTTCTGAGGGCAGGGATACCTCCCACCATCCCAGGTTGCTCCAAGCCCCATCGAACATTTCCAGGGATGAGGATTCCACAGTTTCTCTGGAAAAATCGTTTCCTGTCCTGTTGGCTGATCCTTTTCCCAGCACCCTTTGAAGGACAATCTTACCAGCCATCTCACAGATTATCCAGGTGTCTGCCTGGGATGTCCAGGCTTCCTTTTCTGCAGGGAAAGCGCCGATCCAGGCGGTCACTCCCCAGAAAAACCCTGGAAAATCGCAGCTGGCGCCTCAGTGGGGTGAGGCATGGGGCAAGCTCAGCTGGCTCAGGTCATCCCTGGAATATTTGGAGTGGGGAGGAATCTGGGAGTCAGGACGTGCCGGGAGAAGATTCCAGCGGTTGCCAAGGAAGACAGCGGAGACGAAGTCCCTCGCGCGTCTCGGCGGAGTCTCTGCCGCAGAAATTTTATGAACTATTAGCAGGTGGTTAATGGTGCTGAAAACAATCTCATTTTCCCTCGGTTCCGTGCCCGGTGAGCCGTGGCCAAGGGATCTTGGAGGATGCTCGGATGCCGTGTCGGTAATTCCAGCGCGGCAGGGCTGAGTCAGAGATGGGGATTTGTGGATTTATGGATTTACGGGCTGGTTCTGCCGCGGTCCCGTGCCCGTGCCCGTCCCTCTGGGCCACCAGTATGTTTATCCCTGGTGCTTGAGCCGCTTCCGTCTGTCGCCTGCTCCGGGCAGGTTTCAAAAATGTATTTCATGAATCTTCGGGATGGGAATTCCAGGTTTTGGTTTGGGTTTTGCTGCGATTCGGGTGCTCCCAAAAGGGGATTAAATTCACCGTTGTCAGAGGATGTGTCACTCGAAGATTGTGGGGAGGGGACAGTTCCAAAAAGCCTCCCCTGGCTCCTGGGTTTCCATCCAGGCAGGTGGGATGGGAACCTCTGTCCTTCAGCTGGATCTGGATCCTGCTCTGCCGAGCTCATCCTGAGCTCTGGCACGGTTGGATACGGAATATTTAACGTTAAATCCCTGTCCCAAGGCTGCAGGATGAGGAATTCGGCCAGTTCTGGCTTGGAAAGCCACGTTTTTGGTCATCTTCTTCCAATCCTGCAGGACAGTTCTTTAGGGATATTTCTTGGAGGATTTCTTTTCCCTGGAAAACACGGGTGCAGCTTGGGGCAGTGGGAAGGGTTCTGCCTGCATAGGTCCCGCCAGCTCTGGAGCATTTGGGATAAATCTGAGTGGTAAAGATTTGGGAAGAGATCCTGTTCCATGGAGACCTTCCAGGAGTGCTCCATGGCCATGGGTTCCCAGATCTGGATCCAGATCTGGATCCAGATGAATCCTGCTCTGCCAAGCTCAGCCTGAGCTCTGGCATGGCTGAATACGGAATATTTAATGGTAAATCACTGTCCCAAAGCTGCAGGATGAGGAATTCGGCCAGTTCTGGCTTAGAAAGCCACATCATGGCTTGGAGCCACATATTTGGTCTTCTTCTTCCAGTCCTGCAGGATAGTTATTTTGGGATATTTCTTGGAGGATTTCTTTTCCCTGGAAAACACGGGTGCAGCTTGGAGCAGTGGGAAGGATTCTGCCTGCATAGGTCCCGCTGGCTCTGGAGCGTTTGGGGTAAATCAGAGCGGCAAAGATTTGGGAAGAGATCCTGTTCCATGGAGACCTTCCAGGTGTGTTGGGCATTCCAAGGTTCTTCTCCAGCTCCAGCCTCTGGAATTGCTCTTTCCATGGAGACACAAGTCCTGCCAGGACCTGCTCCAGTCTGGGCTTCCCACAGGGTCACGTCCTCCTTTGGGATCTCCAGGGAAAGGTTTTCCCGCTGAAGGACATTCTGTGGTTGACGTTACTGCCAGGAGCAGGGCTGGTGTGGTGATGGAGAACCTGGGGACACCTCAATGTCACTGATGGCTTGAACCCAGAGAGGAAGACCTGGCACTCATTTAATGCCTCTTTAAAATTTTGGGATTCCTGGAAGCAACTTGAGATGTTTCCTTCAAACCCCTCACGTTTTCCAAGGGTTAAAAAACCAGGGGAGTTGTTAAAGGTCTCTGATGGAGGTGGTTTTAAAACCATCAGCTGAATTATTTGGTTGTCCTTCCGCTTGAGGTGTTGCTGAGCCTCTATCCAAAGTTGTCTGGGGCTGTGGATGATCTTCCAGAGCCGAAATTCGCGTTTCGATCTTTGTGTTTTCGTGATCTTTCAGAGCCAGAATTCCCTGGCTGCTCTGCCTATGAACCCAGGAGATGTTTTTCAGGCAAAATGTTGATTCAGGCCGTGGTTTACTCCAAGCCAGAGGTCCCAGCCCTTGCAGGCAGAGCTCGGGAAGAGGGGGATGGATGTGCCCGCAGTGCACTTGGGCTTTTCCTTGCTTTCAGCTTCCAAAAGCGGAGTGAATTTGGGTCCCTCCAGGGTGTTCTGGGTCTGCTGTGACGTCACAGGGACTTCATGGCTGCTTAGAAGGGAATTTGCTCAGGTGTTCCCCAATTTGGGGTCCGTTGTGGTTTTCCAGGGTCTTCCCAGCTGCTGGAATGGGAGGGGGACACGAGGACATTTCAGACCTGGGGTTCAGGTGCCTTTTCCGCACCTTAAATTGATCCAGTTTGGAATTGTGGGATAAATCCAAGAGTGGCTGGGGTTGGACAGGACCCTAAAGACCATCCAGGTCCCAGCTCTGCCCTGGGGATGTTGGGTGGGAGTTTGTTGGGATCTTAAACCCTTCAGGAACTCCTGAAATGTGCGTTCAGCAAACAGCCGAGGGTCATTTTAACCAAACCTGCCCGATCAGCCGCAGGGGCATCACCGTGGGCAGGAAAGGGTTACCAGGGTCATTCCCTGTCCGTTCCAGCCGATTCCTGGAGATCCCTGGAGTTTCCAGGAAGGCTGGAGAGGGATCAGAGGAAAGAGGAGCTGCTCTTCCTGCCGGAGAGCAGAGTCCTCTCCGTGCTGTGCCGCCGGTGATGCTGAATCCCTGCTCCCTCCCCGACGAGTAATTACTGCACCTGTGAGTAATTAGCTGAGGTGGGAAGGATGAGGAGCTGGGCCCTTTGCTGCGGGAAAAGCTCCCCCTGGGCAGCCTCCTCAAGAGAGGAAGGACAGAGGGAAGAGGCTCTCGGAGAACGCTCGGAGCCGTCCTGCTGGAGGAGGAAATTGGATTGCGCCCACTCGAGCACCTGGAGTGGAGCTGAGCTCATTCCCGGGAGCCTCTGGAATGGCTCCGGGGGGTTGTAGGGCCCTTCAGCTCCTGGTGATGATCCCGCAGCTGGGCCCTCCCGCCTTTGTCGTGCCCGGGGTTCGCCTTTCCCGCTTTTCCGTGCCGGTTCCTCTCCCTCTCGGCCTTTCCCGAGACAAAGGACGTGGGGCGTAATCCGGGGCGGATGGAGCAGCTGCAGCTCCTGCCTGAACAACACCGTAATTAGCCCAGCCGCTAACGAGCAAACGCCCCCGCTCCGGCGCGGCAGCCGAGTCTGGAGCGGCCAAGCTCCTTCCCGCACCGTTCCTCCTTGGAAAGGCCTGTCCTGCCCAGGCCTGGCTTTTCCAGCTTTGTCCCCAGGGAATTTAACCGCCTTCTTCTCCTCCTGGCAGGTGTCGGCACCAGGAATTACTACAGGAAGATCGGCTACGAGCTGGAAGGGCCCTACATGGTGAAAAGGCTGGAATGATGCTCCCGGAGATCCTCGTCCTGGAAGAGCAGGGAGGACACGACGCTTATCCCGGGAATAACGCTTGTCCCGGGAGTAACGCCCAGGACTTGCTTCTGCCACAGCCCGCGGCCGCAAAGAGCTCCAGAGTTGGACTTGATGATCCTGGTGGTCCCTCCCAGTTCCAGGATTTTATGGAATGGGGCATCATCTCCCCCGGGAAGAGCAGCCCTGGGATCATCCCCTTCCTGCCGGAGAGGTTGGGGACGTTCCAGGTGTCTCGTCACCCGTGTCAATCCTGCTCCAACGGCTGCATTTGAGGGATGAGATGCCAGGATCTGGGGACCCTTTGGAGTGGCCTGGTGGGAAAAAACGCCTCTTTCCTGATGCTGTCATCTTTTGTAGGTTCTGCGTTAAAAACAGGCGCGTTATTCCGGACGGGAATAAATTCTGTGTTTATTTATTTACACCGGGCTCGGCTCATTCTGTCCATCCCAAGCAATCCCAGATCTGATCCTCTCCCAGGAGGAGCCCGTGAGGGTTGGGAGGGCAGGACCTTGCTGGGGGGAGGAATCGAGATTCCTCAAAAACCCAAATTGTCCCTCTGAGGTGACACGACCAGGGAGGAACTGAGGGTGGGAGGGATCTCGGAGCTCCCTGCTCCAGGCAGGTCGGGGTGGTGATCCCAAAGTATCTCCAAGGGTGCCACCATCATCTCATCCCAGCGGGAATTGGGATCCCTCCTGGCTGTTCCCAGCTCTCCATCCCTGCTTTTGGGGAGGGTTTGGTCCCCGTCTCTCCCAGCGTGGAGGGGAAGGTGGATCCAGTAGATCCTCAGATCCTCCTCACGGATCTCCTTGGAGATGGGGCGGAATTGCCTTTTCTGCCAGGAATTCTCCAATCAAAGCTTCTCAGCACCTCCCTCACCTCTGCCCAGCCCAGGAACCCCAAGGCAGGTGGGTATCCTTGGATATCCACAATTCCAGACTTGGGGAAGCTGCCTTCCCATGCTCGACTTCAAACCGGGAGCGAGCACCCGGAGCTCCGACCTTTTCCGCCTCTTTTTTATGGGATTTCAGTCAGAAGCCGGGCTGAAATCCTGCGGGGACGGTGACATTTCGGGTGTTGTTGTAATAAATGACTCTGTCAGGAGCCGGCGGAAGCTTTGCCGGCGGCAAGGGCTCGGACACGCTGGGAAAACCGGGAAGAGGAGGAGGAGTTCCACGAGAAAGGCTCTGGGAGATGCGGAGTGCGGGGTCGCTGAGGCAAAGGACAATGAAATATCTGGGGCTCATCAAGTGGTGATGATCCAAGGAAAACCGGTGTCCCTGTGGGGAGGGACAAACGCGCAGGGCCCCAAATTCCCATGGCCATCCTGAATCCCCATGGCCATCCCAAATCCCCAAGGCTAGCCTGAATCCCCATGGCCATCCCAAATCCCTATGGCCATCCCAAATTCCCATGGCTAGCCTGAATCCCTATGGCCATCCCAAATCCCTATGGCCATCCCAAATCCCCATGGCCATCCCAAATCCCCATGGCCATCCCAAATCCCCATGGCCATCCCAAATCCCTATGGCCATCCCAAATCCCCATGGCTAGCCTGAATCCCCATGGCCATCCCGAATCCCCATGGCCATCCCGAATCCCTGTGGCCATCCCGAATCCCTGTGGCCATCCCGAATCCCTGTGGCCATCCCAAATTCCCAAATTCCCATGTCTGACTTGAGATTCGCTGCTCATTCCGGGTGAAATCTGTAGCATTTTGGTGAATGTCACCATCGTTCTTCCATAGAATTCCAGGATGATTTGGGTGGGAAAAGACCTAAAATCCCCATCCAGTTCTGTGGGCAGGGACACCTCCCACCATCCCAGGTTGCTCTGAGCCCCATCGAACATTTCCAGGGATGAGGATTCCACAGTTTCTCTGGAGAAATCGTTTCCTGTCCCATTGGCTGATCCTTTTGTTGGGGATTCAAAGCCGTGTCGGATTTAAACCCGGACGTTGTCGAGCCTGGATTTGTGGGACCGGGATTTTTCCATCCCCTGGAAAACAGGGCCAGGCTCAGCTGTTGGCAAAAGCAAAGGACGGAGAGGCTGCAATTCCGGCTCAGAATGGGTGAAATTTTCCGGAAAATTCTTCGTCCCGTCACCGCTGACACAATTACGGATCGCGCTGACGTCGGAGCCGTGACAGCCCCGGCTTTTTCCGGGGCCGGCCGAGCTCACGCTTTCCGTGCGTCTGTGGGAGCTCGGCCCTCCGGCAAAAACACGGGGAATTATTGAATCCGTTCCCTCTTTTATTTCAGAGCTGACCGGCAGCTTTATCAGAGAAACGAAGTGATTTTTTTCCCTCTGTGGTTTATTTTTAGCTTTCCCATTTCCCAGCTCGTTCCGGGCTCGTTTCGTGCCGCGCTGCCTCAGCCGTGCAGGAACGCTCCGGGCTTGTCTGCAGAGGCTGGGGGATGTTTGGGAGTGCGATGGCGTTCTGGGGTGACCTTACGGTGGATCCCCAATCGTCTGTCGGGTTCGTGTTGGATATTGTACTCTGTGCCTTTAATTTAGAGAGTGAAGCGGGGAGAAAATTGCACAGTTTGTTTTCGGAAACCTCTTGGACTGGCCTTGAAAAGTAGGAATCACCAGATACAGACAGCAAAGTTTTTGGGGTTTTTTTCGGCACTCGCTTTCGCTTTGCTTTTACTTTGTAGCTAGTTAGCGTAGCTTAAAGCTGAGCAGCTTCAGGTTTGGGGTTTTTTTCCTTTTTTCTTTTTTTTTTCCCTTTTTTTTCTTTTTTTTTTTTTTTTTCCCTTTTTTTCCTTTTTTCTTTTTTTTTTTTTCCCTTTTTTCTGCCTGTTTTTAGACTACTCAAACCTCCCCAAACCGAAGACCTGGGGCGGGGGAGGCTCCGGAGGAGTTTGCACCGGGACCCACCAAGATCTCTCCGGTGCCACAACTTTTCCTGGCGAGGAAGAGCTGAGACCAGAAACCATCTACAAGAAAACTTTGTTTTCCCTAATTTGTCATCTGTCCTGGGCAGCACAAAGTTCTTGTCACCTGGTATTGTTCAATTCATTGTGCTGGGGAGTGTTTTTGCCAGTTTAATAAACAGGTTTCTTTCCGCTTTCTCTCTGAGGAGGTTTTCTCCCGAACCGGTTAAGAAGAAAAGAAAAATCGTCTCCCTAGGAGTTCTCCTCCCAAATTTGCCTTAAACCACTACAGATGGATTCCTTTGGATATCCAGGCAGCGGAGTTGTTGTTGTTCCCGGTGTTTTCTGTGCTGGGAGAGCAGGGCTGGAAAATCCTTTCCATGAAAAAAAAATCGGGGAGAATTTCCGATTCCAAGCTCCCCTGGGGACAACTTGAGGCGTTTTCCTCGTATCCTCCACAGGAGCCACTCCAAGGGATTTTCCAGCTGGGTTATTTTTTTTTTCCCCAGCACTCTGGAATTTTGGGGTGGTTGTTTTAAGGTTTTTGTTCCGTGAGAACAATAATTCCTGCTCCTAGGAATTCCAGGAATATCGGCCTGGAGCTGCTGACAGCCAAATTCCAGCCCCTCCTCCTCCTCTTCCTCCCTTTGTGATGGAAAGAAGTGGATTTTTCATACAAGACCTCCCACAACTCTTCAAAACACCCAAAAAGACAAAAAAAACCCCAATTTGTCCCTAAAACCCAACGGACCACGCGATGTGCCCAATCCCAAACCTGTGGAAGTGAAACCTGGGGCTGGGAAAACCCAAAATTTCCAGGCTAAAAGTTGGGAGTGGAGAGAAAGAGAGGAAAAAAAAAGGGAAAATTTCCCAGAAATTCCCAACAGCACCGGGCAGGGTCTCAGGTGAGGTCAGGGATCCAAGGAAGCGCAGGGTGATGGGAATTTGATCTTCTCCCGAGATCCCAGCTGGAATTCTGGATTTCTTGGAATTTCTGGAATGCTTGGGATCCCCTCCAGCCCTTTCCCAAATGGGATTGATGGATTTGGTCCCTTTCCATTCCTGCAGCAGCCGCTTGGCTTTGGGATTTTTCCCCTCGTTTTTCCGGTTTGTTTGGAATTGTGAGGAAATTGAGGAATTGTGGAAATGTGGAATTGTGGGAAGCTGTGACTGCCCCTGGATCCCTGGGAGTGTCCAAAGATGGGATTGGGATCCCTGATCCAAGCTCGGGATCCACAGGGATCAGGAGATATCCCAGGATAAGGAGTGGGGAATTCCCAAGGTTTCCAGGTGGATTTGGGAGAAGCCAGAGCTCCCATAGGATCGGGAATGTTGAGGCAGGACCGGGAATTTCGGCACACGGAGACAATTCCGGAGGGGGAAGGGTTAAGGGATCAGGGACCATGGGAAGAGGAGGGATAAATCCAGGAGATCCGAGGAAAACAGGGAGGGGAAGAGCCCCAAATCCCGGCAGGGATAGAATTCCAGAGGTGGAAAATGGTGGGAATCTTCCACAGGGGCTCCAGGAGAGCTGGAATTTGGGAAAACGGGAGGCAGGGAATGGAACTCCCGCTGGGAAAGGGGAGCTTGGGGTGGGATCTTGGGAAGGAATTCCTGGCTGGGAGGGTGGGGAGGGGCTGGGCTGGAATTCCCAGAGAATCCCTGGGAGTGTCCAAGGAAAGGTTGGAGCAGCCTGGGATGGTGGGGTTGGGATGGGGTGGGTGGGATTGAAAGTCCATGGATCCCAAACCATTCTGGTATTCTGGGATCCAGGACACTCAGGATCCATCCCAAGGGATTTTTATGGAATTCGGGGATGGAAAAGGGAAGGGAGACCCTTCCTGGAGTCCCAAATTCCCAGTGAAGCCCCTGGATCCCGAAATTCCTTCCCAGAGAGGAGCTGGGGTGGGGCTGGATCCAATCCCAGGCTGGGAATGTCCAGCTGGATCAGGGAAGGATCCAGGGAATCCTTGGAGCCCCTTCCCGAGCCTCAAGGGGCTCCAGGAGAGCTGGAATTTATAAAAAAGGGATGGAGGGACAGGAACCAGGGAATGGAATTCCCACTGGGAAAGGGGAGCTGGGGAAGGAATTCCCAGCTGGCTCAGGTGGCTCCAGGGCCAGCAACCTCCTCCTTCCAGAATTTATCGAATTCCCAAAAAAACCCTCCACTTCCAGCAGCTGGAGGAGCCGGCTCGGTGCGGTTGACATGGAAAAAATTCCTTTCTCCTGCTTGGGATGAGCTGGGATTCCTGATTCCAGGAATGGTTTTGGCTTCATTTCCAAGGAAAACGGAACTGGCAGAGTGGATCCGGCCAGGATTTCGGTTTTTCCCTGGATAAATCCAGCCCCTGGATCTCCATGAGGTCCAGGTTTCCACGGTCTGCCCCATGGAAAAATACGTGGGGAAGAAAGGAATCCGTTTCATCAGCTCCAGCATTTCGGGAAGCTCCGAGGAAGAAGAAAAAAAACCATGGAAAAACGGAAAACTTACGGGATTTTCCCCACCAAAGCAGGAAAAAGCTTCACCTTCACCTCGGAATTCAAGGAATCGTGGAGCCACGTCCCTGATTTTTTCTCTGGGAGAGGCCAGGCTGTGGATAAAAATGTGGAATTACATCTTGAGTCGCCAGGGATCTGGAAAAAAGGGAATTTCACCCACCTGCAGCACCGTTCTTGTCCCGAAACGCGGAATTCCGGGAACGCCGTCCTCGAGTCCCCGTAGCAATTTTTGGGGATTTGGGATTCCCAGCAGCTGGAAGTGAAACCATCTCCAAAATCCTTCGTTTTCCAGGCTTCCCATCCCCCATTCCCAGATTTCCCTGGAGGTTTTTTTTTCCCGTTCTTTCCCCCCCCCCCCCCCCCCCCCCCCCCCCGAGGCTGAATTGTTATTAATGAGCTGCCATTAATTGTCGTTAATGAGCTTTTGGAAAAACACCACAGGATCGTCTCCTCTCCCGTTTTTATCCCATTCCCCCTCAGCCTGGTCTGACCCTGGAGCTGATTTCTGGGAATTATTCCCTGGAATTATTCCCTGGAATAAATCGCGGGTTGTCGCCGCGTCCGTTCGTTTCCCGATTCGCGAGGCGTCGGAGTGAAACAAAATGGGAAAAAATTAAAAAATTGGGAAAACAGAGAGGAATCACAAATTGTTCCGTTTGGAGATGCTCGGTGTTCCTGCACTTCCCGGTTAAAAATAAAAATAAAAATAAAAGTAAAAATAAAAATAAATATAAATATAAATAAATAAAATAAAAATAAATAATTAAAAATAAATAATAATAAATAAAAATAAAAAATTTAAAATAAATAAAAATAAAAATAAAAATTAAAATAAATAAAAATAAAAATAAAAATAAAAATAAATAAAATAAAAAATAAATAAAATAAAAAATAAAATAATTAAAATTAAAATTAAAATAATAAAAATAAAAATAAAAATAAAAATCTGATGTTTTATTAATTTGTGGAGTTTTGAGGAATTAAAAAACATGGAGGATAAAAATATCCGGCATCTGGGAGGGAATGAGCCTGGCACGGCAGAAAAAACACAAAAAAAAAAGGAAGGAAAAGTCATTCCTGAATCCTGGAATTCTCCTGGAATTCAGGGAGGGAAAAAGGATGGGAAATCTTAATTTGGGGTGGGAAAAAGGATGGGAAATCCTGATTAAGGATGGGGAAATCTTAATTGAGGATGGGGGAAAAGATGGAAAATCTTAATTAAGGATGGGGAAAAGGATGGGAAATCTTAATTAAGGATGGGAGATTTTAATTGCAGATGGGAAAAAGGATGGAGAAAATTCAGGATGGAAATAAGGATAGAGAAATCTTGATTAAGGATGGGAAAATCTTAATTAAGGATGGGGAAAAAGATGGAAAATCTTAATTCAGGATGGGAAGAAGGATGGAAGAATCATAATTAAGGGTGGGAAAAGGATGGGAAAATCTTAATTAAGGATGGAGGAATCTTAATTCCAGATGGGGAAAAGGATGGAGAAAATTCAGGACGGGAAAAAGGATGGGAAAACTGAATTTGGGGTGGGAAAAGGGATGGGAAATCCTAATTAAGAATGGGAAATTATAATTCAGGATGGGAAAAAGGATGGGGAAATCTTAATTCCAGATGGGAAAAAGGATGGAGAAAATTCAGGATGGGAAAAAGGATGGGAAATCCTAATTAAGGATGGGGAAAACTTAATTAAGGATGGGAAAAAGGATGGAGGAATCTTAATTCCAGATGGGAAAAAGAATGGGGAAAATTCAGGATGGAAAAGAGGATGGAGAAATCTTAATTAAGAATGGGGAAAAAGATGGGAAATCTTAGTTAAGGATGGGGAAATCTTAATTCCAGATGGGAAAAATGATGGAGAAAATTCAGGATGGAAATAAGGACAGAGAAATCTTAATTAAGGATGGGGAAATCTTAATTCAGGATGGGAAAAATGATGGGAAATCTTAATTTGGGGTGGGAAATCTTAATTAAGGATGGGGGAAAGGACGGGAAGTTTTAATTCCAGAGAGGAAATAGGATGGAGGAATCTTAATTCCAGGTGGGAAAAAGAATGGGGAAAATTCAGGATGGAAATAAGGATGGGAAATCTTAATTAAGGATGGGGAGATCTTAACTAAGGATGGGGAAAAGGATGGAAAAATCTTTATTTGGGGTGGGAAAAATTATGGGAAATCATAATTAAGGATGGGGAACTCTTAATTCAGGATGGGAAAAAGGATAGAAGAATCATAATTAAGGGTGGGGAAAGGATGGGAAAATTCAGGATGGGAAAAAGGATGGGAAATCTTAATTCAGGATGGGAAAATCTTAATTCAGGATAGGAAGAAGGATGGGAAATCTTAGTTAAGGATGGGGGAATCTTAATTCCAGATGGGAAAAAGGATGGAGAAAATTCAGGATGGGAAAAAGGACAGGAAATCTTAATTAAGAATGGGAAAAGGATGGGAAATCTTAATTTGGGGTGGGAAAAGGGATGGGAAATCCTAATTAAGGATGGGGAAATCTTAATTAAGGATGGGAAAAAGGACGGGAAATCTTAATTCCAGAGAGGAAATAGGATGGAGGAATCTTAATTCCAGGTGGGAAAAAGGGTGGAGAAAATTCAGGATGGAAAAAAAGATGGGGAAATCTTAATTAAGGATGGGGAAATCTTAATTAAAGATGGGGAAAAGGATGGAAAAATCTTTATTTGGGGTAGGAAAAATGATGGGAAATCCTTAGTTCCAGGACAGAGGCTGCTCAGGCAGGTGGGAAATGGAGGAATGGGAAAGGAAAATGGGAAAGGAAAAAAAAAGAGGGGGAAAGGGGAAGGAAAAGGGGAAAGGAAAGGAGAAAAAAGGGAGGGAAGGGGAAGGAAAAGGAAAATTGGAAAGGAGGAAGAAGGGGGAAAGGGGGAGAAAAGATGAAAAATAGGTAAAAATGGGGGGGAAAGGGGAAAAGGGGAAGGAAGAATAGGAATAGGAATAGGAATAGGAATAGGAATAGGAATAGGAATAGGAATAGGAATAGGAATAGGAATAGGAATAGGAATAGGAAGGAAAGGAAAATGAGAAAGGAAAATGGGAAAGGAAAATGGGAAAGGAGAAAAAAGGGGGGAAGGGGGAGAAAAGAGGAGAGGAAAAAGGGGGGAAAAGGGGCAAAAGGGGGATGGAAAAGGGGAAAAGGGGAAAAGGGGAAAAGGGGAAAAGGGGAAAAGGGGAAAAGGGGGAAAAGGGGAAAAGGGGAAAAGGGGAAAAGGGGAAAAGGGGAAAAGGGGAAAAGGGGAAAAGGGGAAAAGGGGAAAAGGGGAAAAGGGGAAAAGGGGAAAAGGGGAAACGGAAAGGGAGAAGGGGAAAGGGGGGAAGGGAAAAGGGGGGAAGGGAAAAGGAGGGAAGGGAAAAGGGGGGAAGGGAAAAGGGGGAAGGGAAAGGAAATTCCTCTCCATGGATTTCAACCAGAGCCAGCAGCAGGGGGGGAAAACCCCAAATTTCCAACCCAAACCCCCACATTCCCGCCCTCCACACGGAATTTTCGGGAAAATTTTCCTTCTCCCTTCCCTCCGGAGAAGCACGGCCGCCACCGGATCCTTCCCCCGAGGGAAGCCAGATCCGTTAAAAACTCATTTTTAAAAATTCAATTTTTTTTCCCACCCAAGGGAGGAAAATTTGGTTTGTTTTTAAAGGAAGGTTTGGGGTTGGGGTGAGAGAAAGTTTTGTTCCAAAAATGTGGATTTTGGTCCCGGAGTTTTGCCAGGATGGTGGAGACGGCGCTCGGAAAGGCCCGGGGGGAATTGCAATTAAATGGCAAAAAAAGGGGAGAGGAACTTCAAAAAAATTGTAGTTAAATGGGAAAAATAAAGAGAAAAAAAGTGCAGTTAAACACTGGAAAAACTGCAATTAAACACCGGAAGAATTGCAGTTAAACACAGAAAAAATTGCAGTTAAACACCAAAAATAAACAGAAAAAACCTGCAATTAAACACTGAAAATAAACAAAAAAACTCCAATTAAACACCAAAAAACTGCAACTAAACACCAAAAGCCTCCAACTGAAACATCAAAAACAAACACCAAAAACCTGCAGTTAAAAACTGAAAAAACTCCAATAAAACACTAAAAAAACTCCAAATACAAAAAACCTCCAATTAAACACAAAAAAAAATCCAATTAAACACCAAAAAAACTCCAATTAAACACCAAAAACCTCCAATTAAAACATCAAAAATAAACACCAAAAACCTGCAGTTAAAAACTGAAAAAATTCTGATTAAACACCAAAAAAATTTCAATCAAACACTGAAAGTACTCCAATTAAACACCAAAAAACTCCAATTAAACACCAAAATACCCAATTAAAACATCAAAAATAAACACCAAAAACTGCAGTTAAACACTGAAAAAACTCTGATTAAACACCAAAAAACTCCAATTAAACACCAAAAAACTCCAATTAAACACCAAAAAACTCCAATTAAACCTCCCCCAAACCAAGTTCTACACCAGGGCTGGAAATTCCATTTCCAGGTGGTTTTTGTTGAGTTTTTTTTGGATTTTATTGCCATCGATGGGAAGAGCAGGGACAAAAATTGGCTTTAAAAACCGGGAACGGAGGAATTCCTCCTGGATAAAATCGAGATTCCCCGAGGAGAAGGAACAGAAACATAAAACCACCAAAAATTGGGCTAAAATTCCATTTTTTGGGGGGAGTTCTCCTCGTCGAGTTCCTGTACAAATAAATAAGGTTTTGTCCGTATAAATAGAACCACGCCGGGAAGGAAATCCTGGGGGAGAATTCCAGAGGAGGACGGAGCTCCCTCGGCATCTCTGGCGCCGCCAGGTCCCGATCCCTGGAAAAACAGCAAAAAAATCCCAAATTTTGTGTTTGTTAGCCCAGGTTCTTGGGGGAACTGGGAATTTTGGGAGGAGCCCAGGGGAGGAGGAGCTTTCCGTGGTAAAAATTCCGGGTTTTCTCCGTGTCCTGGGTTTTGGATTCATGGAGGAAATCCCATTGAGGTTTTTAATCCTGGAGTGGTTTGGGATGGGATCTGAGGAGCTTCGATCCCGTTCCAATCCCAATCCCAATCCCAATCCCAGGGTGCTCCAACTTTTCCTTGGACACTCCCAGGGATTCTCTGGGAATTCCAGCCCAGCCAGGAATTCCTTCCCAAGCTCCCCTTTCCCAGGGAACTCCCTCCATCCCCAGCTCTCCCAGCCTAGGATTGGATCCAGCCCCATCCTCAACTCCTCCTCCAGGAAGGAATTTTTGGGAATTCCCTGGGAATTCGGGACTCCAGGAAGGGTCTCCCTTCCCTTTTCCATCCCTGAATTCCATAAAAACCCCTGGGGATGGATCCTGAGCCTCCTGGATCCCAGAATGGTTTGGGATGGGATTCACGGACCTTCCATCCCATTCCAATCCCAGGCAAAAAAAAAACTCCTTAAAACTCAACCGAACTTTTGTCAAAACTTTTCCTCCCAGTCCGGATTTTTCTCCGTGGATTTTCCCCTTCCATGGATTTTCCCTTCCATGGGTTTTCCCCTTCCATGGGTTTTCCCCTTCCATGGGTTTTCCCCTTCCATGGGTTTTCCCCTTCCATCGATTTTCCCCTTCCATCGATTTTCCCCTTCCATGGGTTTTCCCCTTCCATCGATTTTCCCCTTCCATCGATTTTCCCCTTCCATCGATTTTCCCTTCCATCGATTTTCCCCTTCCATGGATTTTCCCATTCCACGGATTTTCCCCTTCCATGGAATTTTCCCCTTCCATGGATTTTCCCTTCTATGGATTTTCCCTTCTATGGATTTTCCCTTCCATGGATTTTCCCTTCCATGGATTTTCCCCTTCCATGGGTTTTCCCCTTCCATGGGTTTTCCCCTTCCATGGGTTTCCCCTTCCATGGGTTCTCCCCTTCCATGGGTTCTCCCCTTCCATGGATTTTCCCCTTCCATCGATTTTCCCATTCCATGGATTTCCCCTTCCATGGATTTTCCCTTCCATGGATTTCCCCATTCCATGGATTTCCCCTTCCATCATTTTCCCCTTCCATGGATTTTCCCCTTCCATGCATTTTCCCCTTCCATGGATTTTCTCCTTCCATGGAATTTCCCCTTCCATGCGTTTCCCCTTCCATGGACTTTCCCTTCCATGGATTTTCCCCTTCCACGGAATTTTCCCTTCCATGGATTTTCCCCTTCCATGCATTTTCCCCTTCCATGCATTTTCCCTTCCATGGATTTTCCCCTTCCATGGATTTTCCCCTTCCATGGATTCTCCCATCCCATGGAATTTTCCCAGCTGCTCCAGGGATCTCGCACTCACCCTCCCGCCCTAGGAGCCGGAGCGCTGCCGCTCCTTCCCGTAGGAAATCTGCCGGATCTGCGCTTCCAGCTGGAAGGCGTCCAGCCTTTCCTTGGGGTTGCAGGCCAGCATGCGGCGCAGGAGCTGGCAGAAATCCTCGGGCAGGGATCCCTTGTTCTTCAGAGGGATCTGGAGCTCCAGGTTGGGATTTTCCAGCAGGGCTTCTCCCAGCGGGATCAGCTCCTCGCCGCGGCGGACGTAGGTCCCTGCGCGGCGGACGGAGAGCCGGGTTAGGCCGGGAGAATCCATCAAAAAATAAAAATTTTTGGAGGAAAAAAAAATTGGGAATGTTGTTGGGGGGATTAAAGAGTTGGACACAAAATTTCTCTCGGTGAAAAGAATTCCCAAACTCAATTCCTCCTCCCGGGCCAGAGGAGGGAAATGGAAATTTTGTAAATTCTCTCCCGGCGTCGGGAATTCTTTTTTTCCCCCCAGAGGCTCCCAAACCAGGCAGGAAAATCCCGGTCCCAGCTGTGCCGGGCAAAGAGGGAAATGTCTGGGTGGGAAACAAGTCCTGAGCTGGAGCTCTGGGGAGGGAATTTTGGGGTTTTTTCCCCACTTTGCTCTCAGGTGCAGCCATTCCCGCCTTTCCCTGGAGAAATTTTACAGCAGGGAAGGGAACAGCTCAGGGCCTGGGTAAAAGATCTCCTATTATTATTATTATTATTATTATTATTATTATTATTATTATTGTTATTACTATTGTTATTATTGTTGTTATTGTTATTATTAATAATAATTTGTTATAGAATTACTATATTATTAGTTATGGAATTATTATTATTATTCATTTTTTGTGGAATTATTATTAATAATAATTATTATTTGTTATGGGATTATTAATATTAATAGTTTGTTATGGAAGTATTATTATTAATAATAATTTCTTATAGAATTACTATTATTAGTAGTTATGGAATTATTATCATTCATTTGTTGTGGAATTATTAATAATAATAATTTGTTATGAGATTATTAATAATTTGATATGGAATTATTATTTTTATTATTATTAATTTGTTACAGAATTATTATGATTCATTTGTTATGGAATTATTATTGTTAATAATAATTTGTTAAAGAATTACTATTATTATTAGTTATAGAATTATTATTATTCATTTGTTGTAGAATTATTATTAGTAATAATAATCATTTGCTATGGAATTAATAATAATTTATGGGATTATTATTATTATTATTAATTTGCTATAGAATTATTATCATTTTGTTATGGAATTATTAATAATAATTTGTTATAGAATTACTATTATTAATAATTTGTTATGGAATTATTATAATTAACTTGTTATGGAATTATTATTAATAATACTAATTTGTTACATAATTATTATTAATAATAATAATTGGTTGTTGAATTATTATTATTATTATTATTATTATTATTATTATTATTATTATTATTATTATTATTATTAAAATCACATGCAAAACGTGCATCCTCCTCTCCTCCCAGGTGGATTTTCCTGCCTGGAACCAGGCAGGAGCAAGAATTCCAAGCGGGAATGTCGGGGGGGGATTTGGAGGAGTCATCGCCGGGAGAGAACTCGGCCAAATTCCAGCTGAAATATCCAATTCCCCATTTATTTTCTGGCTCCTGGGAATTCTCCTCCCGAGCTCTGGGTGATCCCCAGGCAGGCAGATCCTCGAGCCCAATTCCAGGGAGGATTTGGGGACATTTGGGGACACCTCACCAACTGCTGAAGGATCTTTTCCATCCCCATTTCTGACCAACATTCCGGCCAAATCCAATTTTGTGGAGAGCATTCCTTGGGGGAAGGAAGGCCAGAAAAGATAATTTTTTTTTTCCTTTAAGATTTAAACTCTCCAGAATTCTTTCCATCTCCACCTGGCAGAAGGATTTTTTCCCAAGTAAAACACAAAGAGCGTTCCCTGCCCTTTTCAGGGATGCATCTTAAAGACCTGGAAATTCTCTGTGAGGAGCAACAAACCTTGAGGAAATTGAGGGGGTTTGAGGTTTTTTCTGGTTCTTTCTCAAATCCAAGCTCCCAAAAAAGCCCAATTTGGGTTTGTTTTGTTTTTTTTGTTGGGAATTCCTGGGAAAAGCCACACTCAAGGCACACTGGAATTACAGAGAGCCCCGGAATGGGGATCACCCAGGGGAATCTTCCACCATCCCGAAGTTGTTCCAACCCGGCCCGGGAAAATTCCAGGGGGTGGAAATGTCTGAAGGGAAAAAATAAAAAAAGGGAAAAAGGAAAAGGAGGAAAAGGGGGAAAAGGGGGAAAAGGGGGAAAAGGGGGAAAAGGGGGAAAGGGGGGAAGGGGGGAAGGGGGGAAAAGGGGGAAAAGGGGGAAAAGGGGGGAAGGGGGGAAGGGGGGAAAAGGGGGAAAAGGGGGAAAAGGGGGGAAAGAAAAGGGGGAGGGGAAAGAAAGAAAAAGGATAAAAAAGAAAAAAGAAAAAAAAGGGAAAAAAAGGAGAAAAAAGAAAAAAGGGAAAAAAGAAAAAAGGGAAAAAAGGAAAAAGAAAAAAAAAAGAAAAAAGGAAAAAAAAAGAAAAAAGAAAAAAGATAAAAAAGAAAAAAGAAAAAAGGGAAAACAGGGGAAAAAAGAAAAAGAAAAAAGAAAAAAGAAAAAAGAAAGAAAAAGAAAGAGAAAGGGAAAGGGAAAGGGAAAGGGAAAGGGAAAGGGAAAGGGAAAGGGAAAGGGAAAGGGAAAGGGAAAGGGAAAGGGAAAGGGAAAGGGAAAGGGAAAGGGAAAGGGAAAGGGAAAGGGAAAGAGAGAAGGAAAAAAGGAAAAAAGAAAAAAGGAAAAAGAAAAAGGGAAAAAAGAAAAAGAAGAAAAGGAAAAAAGAAAAGGAAAAAAAGGGGGAAAAAGAAATAGAAAAAAAGAAAAAAGAAAAAAAAGAAAAAAGAAAAAAGAAAAAAAAGAAAAAAGAAAAAAGAAAAAGGAAAAAGAAAAAAAAGGAAAAAAAGAAGAAAAATCTAAAAAAAGAAAAAAAAAGGAAAAAGGGAAAAAACAAAAATCAGAGGGCATCCCAGCAGAGCTCCTCACCCAGCAGCTCCTTGTGCGTGTCCCTGTCGCGGAAGGTGAGCCTCTCGGCCATGGCCCAGAAGATGACGCCCAGGGCGAAGACGTCGGCCTTGGCCGTGTAGTGCCCCTCCCAGACCTCGGGGGCCATGTAGAAGTTGGAGCCGCAGGCGGAGGAGAGGCAGAGCCGGTTGACGTTCCCGCCGCCCCCGCACACCTTGCTCAGCCCAAAGTCGGCCACCTGCAACCGGCAGGGAGGCAGGGAATGAAAATTGTGAGGGGATTTGTGTCCGGGAGGCGGGATGGCGCTGCTCGGGATCGAGGCGGTTCGTGCCCGAAATGTGTGGGAGTTTCCTGGGGGGTCTCGGGGATGAGGTGGGTGGGATTCCTGGGATTCTGAGCTGGGAATCGTCTGGGTGGAATTCTTGGGATTCTGAGTTGGGTGGAATTCCTGGGATTTTGAATTGGGAATGATCTGGGTGGAATTCCTGAGATTCTGAGTTGGGTGGAATTCCTGGGATTCTGAGCTGGGAATGAGTTGGGTGGGATTCCTCGGATTCTGAGTTGGGTGGATTTCTTGGGATTCTAAAGAATGAGCTGGGTGGAATTCTTGGGATTCTGAGTTGGGAATGATCTGGGTGGAATTCCTGGGATTCTGAACTGGGTGGAATTCCTAGGATTCTGAGTTGGGAATTATCTGGGTGAAATTCTTGGGATCCTCATTTGAATGGAATTCTTGGGATTTTGAGTTGGGAATCATCTGGGTGGAATTCTTGGGATTCTGAATTGGGTGGAATTCTCAGGATTCTGAATTGGGTGGAATTCTCGGGATTCTGAATTGGGTGGAATTCCTGGGATTCTGAGCTGGGAATGAGTTGGGTGGGATTCTTGGGATTCTGACCTGGGAATCATCTGGGTGGAATTCTTGGGATTCTGAGGAATGAGCTGGGTGGAATTCCTGGGATTCTAAAGAATGAGATGGGTGGAATTCCTGGGATTCTGAGTTGGGAATCATCTGGGTGGAATTCCTGGGATTCTGAGCCAAAAATTAGCTGGGTGGAACTCTTGGGATTCTGAAGAATGAGCTGGGTGGAATTCTTGGGATTCTGAGCTGGGAATGAGGTGGGTGGAATTCTTGGGATTCTCAGTTGGGAATGAGCTGGGTGGAATTCTTGGGATTCTGAGTTGGGTGGGATTCTGGGTTGGGTGGGATTCTCAGGATTCTGGGTTGGGAATGAGCTGGGTAGAATTCTTGGGATTCTAAGGAATGAGCTGGGTGGAACTCTTGGGATTCTGAGTTGGGTGGAATTCCTGGGATTCTGAGCCAAAAATTAGCTGGGTGAAACTCTTGGGATTCTAAGGAATGAGCTGGGTGGAATTCTTGGGATTCTGACCTGGAAATCATCTGGGTGGAATTCTTGGGATTCTGAGGAATGAGCTGGCTGGAATTCCTGGCAATCTCAGTTGGGTGGAATTCTTGGGATTCTGATCTGGGAATGAGCTGGGTGGAATTCCCAGGATTCTAAAGAATGAGCTGGGTGGAATTCTTGGGATTCCGAGTTGGGTGGGATTCTTGGGATTCTGAGTTAAGAATGATCTGGGTGGAATTTTTGGGATTCTAAGGAATGAGCTGGGTGGAATTTTTGGGATTCTAAGGAATGATCTGGGTGGAATTCTTGGGATTTTGGGATTCCTTGGGAAGCTGGGCCAGACTTCCAGCTCGGTGCTACGGGAACTGCTATAAATCACCCTCTGCCTCCACGGGACAATTCCCACTGTCCCTGAAGGTCCAGGGAAGCAGTTTGGGAAGCAGAAACGGAGCCCCAGGGCCGAATCTCCAAGTGTCACAAGATTTACCCCGAGATTCCAAAAGGAAGTGAGGTGGGAGCTCGGAATCGTGGAATGGTTTGGGCTGGGAAGGATCTCAAACATCATCCAATTCCAACTCCCTGCCGTGCCCTGGGTTGGATCCAACCTTTCCTTGGACACTCCCAGGGATTCTCTGGGAATTCCAGCCCAGCCCCTCCCCACCCTCCCAGCCAGGAATTCCTTCCCGTGATCCCGCCCCAAGCTCCCCTTTCCCAGTGGGAAGCCATTCCCTGTGTCCTGTCCCTCCATCCCATGTCCCAAATCCCTCTCCAGCTCTCCTGGAGCCCCGTCAGGCCCTGGAAGGGGCTCTGAGCTCTCCCTGGACCCTTCTCTTCTCCAGGTGAACATTTTCAGCTCCTGGAAAGGCTCTGAGGAGTTTCTGGAACCTTCTCTTCTCCAGGCTGGATACCTCAAGGAAAAGGCTTCCTCCAGGAAGTCTTCCTGAAACCTTCTCCAGGTGAACATTCCCAGCTCCTGGAAGGGCTCTGAGGTCTTCCTGGATCCTTCTCCAGGTGAACACTCCCAGCTGCTGGAACAGCTCTAAGGAGCTCCTGGATTCCTTCCCTTCTCCAGGATGGACTCATCAGGCTCCTGGAAGGGCTCTCAGAAGTTCCTGGATCCTTCTCTGGGCTGGACTCACCAAGGTCCTGCAAGGGCTGTAAGAAGGTTCTGGATCCTTCTCCAGGTGAACATTCCCAGCTCCTGGAACAACTCTAAGGAGTTCCTGGATTCTTCCCTTCTCCAGGTGAACACTCCCAGCTCCTGGAAGGGGCTTTGAGGGGCTCCTGGAACCTTCTTCAGGTGAACATTCCCAGCTCCTGGAACAGCTCTGATGAGCTCCTGGACCCTTCTCCAGGCTGGACTCACCAACCTCCTGGAAGGCCTGTGAGGTCTTCCTGGAACCTTCTCCAGGTGAACATTCCCATCTCCTGGAACAGCTCTGAAGAGCTCCTGGATCCTTCTCCAGGTGAACATTCCCAGCTCCTGGAACAGCTCTGAGGAGTTTCTGGATTCTTCCCTTCTCCAGGGGAACATTCCCAGCCCCTGGAGGGGGCTCTGAGGTCTTCATGGAACCTTCTTCAGGTGAACACTCCCAGGTCCTGGAACAGCTCTGAGGAGCTCCTGGACCCTTCTCCAGGCTGGGCTCACCAAGCTCCTGGAACAGCTCTGATGAGCTCCTGGAACTTTCTCCAGGCTGGGCTCACCAAGCTTCTGGAAGGGCTCTGAGGGGCTCCTGGAACCTTCTCCAGGTGAACATTCCCAGCTCCTAGAAGGGATCTGAGGAGCTCCTGGATCCTTCTCTTCTCCAGGTGAACACTCCCAGCTCCTGGAACAGCTCTGAAGAGTTTCTGGAACCTTCTTCAGGTGAAAATTCCCAGCTCCTGGAAGGGCTCTGAGGAGTTTCTGGATCCTTCTCTTCTCCAGGTGAACACCCCCAGCTCCCGGAACGGCTCCAAGGAGCTCCTGGACCCTTCCCTTCTCCAAGCCGGACACCCCCATCTCCTCACCCCCACCTCCATCCCCCTCTCTCCCCCACCGCCGTCCCCACTCCCCACCTTGACCACGGGCCCGGCGCGGCCCCGGGCCACCAGGATGTTGTCGGCCTTGAGGTCGCGGTGCACGACGCCGCAGCGGTGCAGGAAGGCCAGGGCGCCGCTCAGCTGCCGCATGAAGCCGCGGTTCAGCCGGGCGTCGGGGCGGCCGCGCCGGGCCAGCAGGAACTCGTTCATGGTGCCGCCCTCGCAGAACTCGGTGACGAACCACAGCGAGCAGGCGGCGCGCGGGTCGGCGCAGCTGCGGCCCTTCAGGCAGGTCTCCACCAGCAGCGGTGGCAGCGACGGCGGCGGCCCCGCCAAGGGCTGGAAGAGGCGGCCGATCTGCAGGACGCACTCCTCCAGCCGGATCACGTTCTCGTGCCGCCGGACGCTGCGCAGGGCCCAGAGCTCCTGCAGGGCCAGCTCGGCGCTCTCGGGGAGGTGGCAGCGCACGCGCTTGACGGCCACGCGCCGGCCGGTGCGGGTGGCCAGCGCCTCGTAGACCACGCCGTAGCTGCCCCGCCCCACCTCCCGCAGCAGGCGGTACCTGGGGCCCTCCTCGGCCATCCCGGGGGGGGTCAGGGCCGGCTGGGGATCATGGCAGGGAAAAGCTGGCGGAGGATCGGGGGGGGAAAATAAAAAAATAAATAATATAAATAAATAAAAATAATATAAATATAAATAATAACAATTAAATATCAATGTATAAATATAAAAATATAAAATATATAATATATGATATATAATATGTATAAAATAAAAATATAAATAAAATATAAATATAAATAATAAATATGAATATATAAATATAAAAATATATAATATAAAAATATATGAAATAAAAATATAAATAAAATATAAATATTAATAATAAATTAATATGAATATAAAAATATAAAAATATATAATATATTATATATTATATATTACATATTATATCTTATCTATGACATATTATATATTATATGTTATATATTATATATCATATATTATATATTATATAATATATATTAAAATATAAATAAATAAAAATATAAATATAAATAATAATAAACATGACTATATAAATATAAAAATATACAATATATAATATATAATATATAAATAATAATATAAAATATATATAAAATAAATAATATAAATAAATAAAAATAATATAAATATAAATAATAATAAATAAACATGACTATATAAATATAAAAATATACAATATATAATATATAATATATAAATAATAATATAAAATATATATAAAATAAATAATATAAATAAATAAAAATAATATAAATATAAATAATAATAAATAAATATATAGATATACAAATAAATAATATCAATATATAATATATAATATATTATATATATATAATGTAAATAAATAAATAATAATAGAAATAAATTTAAAATTAAATAAATAAATGAAAATCAACTTTTTAAGCTCCTGGTGAAGCCAACAGGAGTCAGGGCCGGCTGGGGCTCATGGCAGGAAAACCTGGCGGAGGATCGGGGGGGAAATAAAAGAAATAAGAAATAAATAATATAAATAAATAAAAATAATATAAATATAAATAATAAGAAATAAATATGAATATATAAATATATAAATATATAAATAATATCAATATATATTATATATTATATATACTATATAAATAATAAAAACAAATAAATAATAATATAAATAAATAAATAAGTAAATAAAATCAACTTTTTAAACTCCTGCTGAAGCCAAGGGCTCCCCGAGGAGAGGCAGCCGGAGCCATATCCATGGAAACTGGGAGCCCTTCTCCGGCACCATCCCGGCGGCACAGCGGGATCCGGCCGGCCCGGGAAGCGCCATCGATCCGCCCCCGGCGCGGGGAGCGGGGTAAAGGAGGGAGAAGGGCCCCGCGGGCACGTTCCCGGCGCGGGGGGCGGAGGGAAGGCCGGACCTCCCGGGTCACCGGGATCGACTTTCCGATCAAGTTGGCCACGAGCGCTGTTTTGGCACTGAAGCTTTTCCCCGGCTCGGAGTTTCCGTGCCCGGCAAAGGCTGCGTCACCTCCCTGCGCTTCCAGCACCGATTTCCTACCTCGTCCCTCTCCCCCAGCGCTTCACAAGCTGAACCCGAACTTCAGTTCAAGCTCCCTGTCCTGCTCTAGACCCCCCATCCCAGGTTATTCCTCTTTTCCCACTGCAACCCTACAGGGCCCTCTTTCCCCTTCTCCCTCTGCTCATCCCAAATTTATCCCTAAACCCACATCAACTCCTTCCCCACTCCCTCTATCCTTCCCCTTTCGAACTTCCTACCCCAGCTGCTGCTGCTGCTGCTGCCTTCAAAGCCGGCGTTCCCAAATCCTCCTCCCTGCCCAAACCCACAGTCCTGCTCCTTTCCTAAATCCCTCCCCAAGCCCACAGTCCCGCTCCTTTCCCAAATCCCTCCCCAAACCCACAGTCCCGCTCCTTTCCCAAATCCCACCCCAAACCCACAGTCCGGCTCCTTTCCCAAATCCCTCCCCAAACCCACAGTCCCGCTCCTTTCCCAAATCCCACAGTCCCGCTCCTTTCCTAAATCCCTCCCCAAACCCACAGTCCGGCTCCTTTCCCAAATCCCTCCCCAAATCCCACAGTCCCGCTCCTTTCCCAAATCCCACCTTCTCTCTCGGTCCTCTCCCAGCTCTCAGCCCCTCGCTCCTTTCCAGAGCAGCTCCAAACCCCGACCTCCCCAGGCACCCACTCCAATAAAAAACCATCCCACTCAATCCTTTCCCTTTCCCATCCCCCTGCCCGTCAGCCCCAGCCCCTCCCAACACCTCCAGGCCCCTTGCCCACCTCAACCTCAGCCCCTTTCCCCATCCTCTGCCCCACTCCAAGCCCCTTGCCCACCTCAGCCCCTTCCTCATTTCTCACCCAAGACCCCTTGGCCACCTCAGGCCCCTTGGTCACCTCACCCCCAGCCCCTTTTCCCACCCTCACCCACCGTTCCCTCACTCCCAGCTTTTCCCTGCTTCTTGCCTAAGGCTCCTTCCATTCCCCAGCCAGGTCCTCGCCCCCTTCCCCAGCTCCAGCAGCCCTTCAGGCTCAGCTCTTCCCAGCGTCTCACCTAAACACCCTCCCCAGC
Organism: Phylloscopus whistleri; assembly: GCA_017589585.1. Taxonomy (NCBI): domain Eukaryota; kingdom Metazoa; phylum Chordata; class Aves; order Passeriformes; family Phylloscopidae; genus Phylloscopus; species Phylloscopus whistleri. The sequence continues at coordinate 82,219 of JADMLD010000161.1, read as the reverse complement.
CGAGCCCTCATCCCCTTCCCCACCCCAGCCCCTCCACCATCCCTACCCCCTGCTCCCTTCCACCGTTCCCTCACTCTCAGCTTTTCCCGGCTTCTTACCTAAGGTTCCTCACCTCAGAGCTTTCTCCACACCCTCAGGCGGAGCCCCTTGGCCGCCTCAGCCCCTTCAGCAGCCTCGGCACTCTGAACCGCTCGAACCGGGCTGGTTCCCCTCAGCCCCGGCATTCAGAACCCCTCGGGCCGGTTCCCCTCAGCCCCGGCACTCAGAACCGCTCGAACCGGACCGGTTCCCCTCAGTGCCGGCATTCAGAACCCCTCGGGCCGAGACGGGCCGGTTCCCCTCAGCCCCGGCACTCACCGCAGCAATTCCCGGCAGCCGCTCGAACCGGGCCGGTTCCCCTCAGCCCCGGCACTCAGAACCGCTCGAACCGGGCCGGTTCCCCTCAGCGCGCTCCCCCTCAGACGTTGCCGCTCGCGCCGAATCCGCCGCCGCAATTCCCGCCACGGCCTCTAGCCCCCGCCCGCCTCACTCCTCTCAGCCAATCAGCGAACGCCTCCTCCCTCCGCACACCGGCAAGGGGCAGTGCTGCGCGTGCGCAGTGGCTGCACCAAGCGAAAACTACGACTCCCAGCAGCCTCTGCGGTCAGCGACGGGTGCGCGCTGAGGGCAAATCTCATCGAAACGGGGGGTGTGCGGGAGAGCCTGGCTGTAATTTCCTCATGTGTCCGTCTGTCCGTCCCTCTATCCCTTTGTCCCTTTGTCCGGCGACGCGAATGGACGAGAGAGGGGAATGCAGCCTCTTCTCTGCCTTGGCTCCGCAGCGTCGATTTACTAAAAGAAGAAAAAAAGAAATAAATATATTTTTAAGGAATTTATTTCCAAGTAAATGTAATTTACACTTTTAAATAACCGCAATTCTGGCAGATAACCCTGCAGCCCCCTGAGGCACGGCGGCATCAAACCCCCGGAGAAGAATCATAAAATCCTGGAATTTTGGGGGATTTGGAGTTGGGAGAGACTTGAAGTTCATCTCCTTCCAACCCCAGCACTTTCCATGATCCCAAAATTCCACTCACCCCCAGCATTTCCAGCCCCAGGGAATTTCCAGCTTTCCTCTTAATTCCCAGGATTTTGGGGCAGTGGAAATGTGATTTTTTTTTTTCCCCTCCTAGTTTCCTATATCCCGAAAATTTTGTATTCGGGAGAGGAGAGGGTTCCCCACCACATCTCCAAAAATCAACAAAAAACCCGGAATTTTTGATTTTAACGCCTCGATTTTCCCAGCGGTGGGAGCGATTTCCTGAAATTCCATTTACAACCTCATCTGGATTTATTTTTATTTTATTTTATTTTATTTTATTTTATTTATTTTATTTTATTTTATTATTTTATTTTATTTTATTTTATTTTATTTTATTTATTTATTTTATTATTTTATTTTATTTTATTTTATTTTATTTTATTTTATTTTATTTTTAGCCCGAGAGGAGCAAAATTCTTTTTTTCCCAACTTTTCCAGCCTTTCCCAGACCTTTGGGAATTCCCTTTGCCCATCCCTGATGGGCAAATTCCAGCCCAGCCTGGAATTCCTTCCCAAATCCCCTTTTTCCCAGGGAATTCCCTCCATTCCCAGCCTGGGATTGGATCCAGCCCCATCCCGACTCCTCTCCGGGAAGGAATTTCGGGAATTCCCCGGGAATTCGGGACTCCAGGAAGGGTCTCCCTTCCCTTTTCCATCCCTGAATTCCATAAAAACCTCTCGGGATGGATCCCGATTGTCCTGGATCCCAGAATCCCGGAATGGTTTGGGATTCATGGACCTTCAATCCCATCCCGAACCCACCATCCCAGGGTTCTCCAACCTTTCCGTGGACAATCCCAGGGATTCTCTGGGAATTCCAGCCCAGCCAGGAATTCCTTCCCAAAATCCCAACTCGGGATCCCCACTCTGATGGGACAGATCTCCCTCCTCATCCTGCTGGAATTCCCGAAACAAAACAGAAGGAAGAGAAGATCCAAACTAGGACAGAACCTCGTTTTTCCAGGAACCCGACGGAGGCGGGGAGGACACGGAATTCCGAAAGAATTCCAGGTGGGAATGACTCACCGGCTCCCATCTGGTTCCTGGCCAGCCCTTCCCTCTCCTGGAGCAGCTTTTTATCCTTAGGGAATAATTTCATTTTTCCCACGGGAAGCAGGAGACCTTGGAGGAGCCGCCGTCCCGAATCCGGCTGGAATTCCGTCCTTCCCACCTCCCGGGGGCCGGACACGCGGACGCAGCGGGAATTTGGGATCGAAGCGGATTTTTCTCCACCCCGGAATTTTATTTTTAATTTTTTGGGGGGTGGGGGATTTGACAAAATTCCCGAAGTTTTTCCCCCCAAAGAAAACGGAGCTGATGAGGGGAAAATTTCCAGCTGGATCCTCCTGGATCCGGAATGAGTTGGAATGGGATGATCCTGAGGGTCTCTTCCCGCCCGAACCGTTCGGGGATTCCGGGATATTCGGGCTCGGATCCGTCGTTTTCCGTCCTTTGAACCAAAAGTTGTTCATCCCGACCCGATCCCGTTCCGATTCCAAAATCCCAGGCTGCTCCGACCTTTCCTTGGGCATTCCCAGGGATTCTCTGGGAATTCTGGCCTGGCCAGGAATTCCTTCCCAAATCCCATTTCTCCCTTTCCCAGGGAATTCTCTCCATCCCCAGCCTGGGATTGGATCCATCCCGACTCCTCCCCGGGAAGGAATTTGGGGAATTCCCTGGGAATTCAGGACTCCAGGAAGGGTCTCCCTTTCCTTTTCCATCCCTGAAATCCATAAAAATCCCTCGGGGATGGATCCTGAGCCTCCTGGATCCCAGAATCCCGGAATGGTTTGGGATCCATGGACCTTCAATCCCATCCCTTCCCCAGAATCCCAGGGCGATCCAAATCCAACAGGAACGCAAAATTCCCGGGGAACAATTCCCGATTTTCCCAGCTTGGGAATCCTCTCCACGTTTCCCAGATCCCGTCTGCTTCATGTCCTGCTCCTGAACGGGATCGTGGCTTTTCCCGAATTTCCTGTCACTCCCGGGATCCAGGGATCACTCGGACCCGGATTTGGGACAGAAACACCCAAAAAAAAAACATAAAAAAAAAAATTTATATTTTTCACCCCGATTTTCCAACTCATCCCACATCCCAAAACCTTTTCCCGCCCCGCCTGTTGGTTCTGGCACAGATCCCAAAAAAAACCCTGGGAAAACCATAAAAAATTTGGATATTTTTCCTCCTCGCCACCAGCTCCAATCCCCTTGGGCAAATTTGGGGAGAAAATGGGGTTTTTCGACAATAAAACCACAAAAACTGTAATTTTGGGAATGAAGCCTGGAGATGTTGGGAAATTATCCCAGGAAAGGACGAAGCAATTCCCAGGCCTAAAATCCAAGGAATTCTTGACAATCCAGGGCTTTCAGGGAAGACCGGAGCAGCATTTTTATTAAAAAAGAGATTTTTAAAATGAAATAATAAATGCTCTGTTTTCCCTAAAAATTCCCCAAATCCCGGCCCTTAGCCCACCCCATTTTCCCCAAAAACTCCCCAAATCCTGGCTCTCATCCCTCCCTATTTTTCCCAAAATTTCCCCAAATCCTGGCCCTTATCCCACCCTATTTTCCCCAAAAATTCTCCAAATCCTGGCCCTCATCCTGCCCCATTTTCCCTAAAAATTCCCCAAACCAGGCTCTCATCCCACCCTATTTTCCCTTAAAATTCCCCAAATCCGGCTCTCATCCCACCCTGTTTTCCCCAAAATTTCCCCAAATCCCGGCTCTCATCCCGCCCTCCAACCACTCCCAGGTTGTTCCAGCCCCGTTTTGGGTCGTTTTCCCAAATTTTGGGCTTTCCCAGGCTCCAGGCACATCCCAGGTGGTCCCAGCCCCGGGCACAAACTCAACTCCCGAGCGCTTCCGGCCCTTCCCGTGGAGCCGTTCCAAGGAATTCCCCAGACGGGATCGCGGCGCCAGATTTGTTAATTAACTCCCGAGGTGGGGCAGAGAGAGGCGCCGGTAGGGATGAGAATTCCCAGTAAAAAGTGGGGGGGAAATTGGGATGGGGCTGGTTTTTGAGAGAAACCAGGAGGTCAAGATTTGGACTTTCCCTATTCCCATTCCCATTCCCATTCCCATTCCCCATTCTCATTCCCATTCCCATTCCCATTCCCATTCCCCATCCCCCATTCCACATTCCCCATCCCCCATTCCCCATTCCCCATTCCCATTCCCATTCCCCATTCCCAATTCCCCATTCCCCATTCCCCATTCCCCATTCCCCATTCCCATTCCCCATTCCCAATTCCCCATTCCCCATTCCACATTCCCCATTCCCCATTCCCCATTCCCCATTCCCATTCCCATTCCCCATTCCCCATTCCCCATTCCCCACTCCCCATTCCCCATTCCCCATTCCCCATTCCCATTCCCCATTCCCAATTCCCCATTCCCCATTCCCCATTCCCCATTCCCCACTCCCCATTCCCCATTCCCCATTCCCATCCCCATTCCCATCCCCATTCCCCATTCCCATTCCCCATTCCCATCCCCATCCCCATTCCCCATTCCCCATTCCCCATTCCCCATCCCCATCCCCATCCCCATTCCCATTTCCCTTTCTCCATTCCTTGGAATTTTCTCCTCCTGCAGCAAATCCCAAATCCATGATTCCCACCCTCATGCTCAGGGATGGGAGTGGGATTTGGGGTGGCCTGAGGTGTGAAAATTCCCTTTGGGAAGAGTTTGGGATCGATCCCAGCTCCTCCAGGTCTGGGACACGGCGGGAAGAGGCTCCACAGGGTTTGGGATACGGGGAGAATGTGGAGTGTGGGATTTGGGATGTGGGGTGTGGGATTTGGGATTTTGGGTGTGGGATTTGGGATGTGGAGTGTGGGATTTGGGATGTGGGGTGTGGGAATTTGGGATTTGGGATGCTGGGAGTATGCAGGATGTGGGGTGCCTCATATGGGATATTGGATTCGGGGTGCAGGGTGTGGGATGTGGGGAGGATGTGGGGTGTGGGATTTGGGATTTGGGGTGTGGGATTTGGGGTTTGGGGTGTGGGATTTGGGATTTGGGGTGTGGGATTTGGGGTTTGGGATGTGGAGTGTGGGATTTGGGATGTGGGGAGGATGTGGGGTGTGGGATTTGGGATATGGGGTGTGGGATTTCAGATGCAGGGAGAATGTGAAGTGTGGGATTTGGGATTTGGGGTGTGGGATTTGGTATGCAGGGAGGATGTGGGGTGTGGGATTTGGGATTTGGGATGAGGGGAGTACGCGGGATGTGGGGTGCCCCATGTGGGATATCGGATTTGGGGTGTGGGATGTGGGGAGGATGAGGGAAAGTGGCAGGAGGGATGTGGGGTGCAGGGAGGATGTGGGATATGGGGTGCAGCATACGGGATATCGGATTTGGGATGTGGGGTGTGGGATTTTAGATGCGGGGAGGATGCGGGGTATGGGATTTGAGGTTTGGGATGTGGGGAGGATGACAGAAAGGTGCAGGAAGGATGCGGGATATGGGGTGCAGGGAGGATGTGGGATATGGGGTGCAGCATGCGGGATATCGGATTTGGGATGTGGGGTGTGGGATTTGGGATGTGGGGTGTGGGATTTGGGATGTGGAGAGGATGCGGGGTGTGGGATTTGGGGTTTGGGATGCGGGGAGGATGAGAGAAAAGTGCAGGAAGGATGCGGGGTGTGGGGTGCAGGGAGGATGTGGGATGTGGGGTGCGGCATGTGGGGTATCGGATTTGGGATGCGGGATGTGGGGTGCAGCCTGCAGGGTGTCAGATTTGGGGTGTGGGATTTCGTCTGCGGGATGTGGGGTGTGGGATGTGGGATGTGAGACGCGAGATGAGGGATCAGGGATGTGGGGTCCAGGGAGAATGTGGGATGCAGGATGTGGGGTGCGGGATGAGGGATGTGGGGTGCGGGGAAGATGTGGGATGAGGGGAGGATGTGGGATGCAGGATGTGGGGTGCGGGATGTGGGGTGTGGGATGCAGGAAGGATGAAGGATATGGGATGAGGGATGTGGGAGGATGAGGGATGTGGGGAAGATGTGGGATGCGGGATGTGAGATGTGGGATGTGGGGAAGGTACAGGATGACGGATACGAGATGTGGGGAAGGTGCGGGATGTGGGGAAGGGTGGGATGTGGGATGTGAGATGTGAGGCGTGGGGAAGATGCGGGATGTGGGGAAGGTGCGGGATGCGGGATGGATGCGGGATGAGGGACGTGGGATGTGGGGAAGATGCAGGGAAGATGTGGAATGCGGGATGAGGGATGTGGGGAAGGTGTGGGATGCAGGATGCAGGAAGGGTGCAGGATGCAGGATGTGGGGAGGACGCGGGACGCGGGATGAGGGATACGAGATGTGGGGAAGGTGCGGGATGTGGGGAAGGAGCGGGCTGTGAGGAAGATGAGGGCTGTGGGGAAGGTGCGGGCTGCGGGATGCAGGATGGATGCGGGATGCGGGATGAGGGATGTGGGGAAGGTGTGGGATGCAGGATGCAGGAAGGGTGCAGGATGCAGGATGTGGGGAGGATGCGGGACGCGGGATGAGGGATACGAGATGTGGGGAAGGTGCGGGATGTGGGGAAGGGTGGGATGCGGGAAGGATGAGGGGTGCGGGCTGTGGGATGCGGGGAAGATGTGGGGAAGATGCGGGATGTGGGGAAGGCGCGGGCTGTGAGGAAGATGAGGGCTGTGGGGAAGGTGCGGGCTGCGGGATGCAGGATGGATGCGGGATGCAGGATGAGGGATGTGGGGAAGGCTCTGGCTGTGAGGAAGATGAGGGCTGTGGGGAAGGTGCGGGATGCGGGGCTGTGGGGAAGGCTCGGGCTGCGGGCTGCGGGCTATGGGGAAGGATGCGGGGCTGTGGGGAAGGCTCCGGCTCGGGCTGCGGGCGCCTCCCGCCCGGTGCAGCCCCGGGGATGGGTGGGTGGGTGGGTGGGCTCAGCCGCGCACGTGTCCGGGGCGGGGGGCGCGATCGATCCCGGCTATAAAAACCCGCGCGGCTCCGGCAGCGCCGGCCAAGTCACCGAGCCGAGCGGCCGCCAGCTCCGCGCAGGTAAGGAATTCCTCCTCCCCCCGGGCTGCTTTCCCCACCTTTCCCTGCTTTTTTCCTCCCTTTTTTCCCGGCTCCGAACCCGCCGGTGCCCGCGGAGCCCCGGAGCCCCGGCCCCGCTCTCCCAGCGGAGCAAAAGTTTCGCTCTCCAGCCCCAAAATCCAGCGGAGGGATGCAACAAGAGGCGGCCTGGCCCGCCCGGAGCCGGGGGTGCTGCTCGGGAATCACCGGGAATTTTTATCTTTTTGGGTTTTTTTTTTTTTTCAGCCGCCCCACGGTTTTGCCTATCGCGGTTGTTTTTTTCCCCCCACTCCAGTCGCGACTTGGCTGGGATCACCCCTTCAAAAATCACCAAAAATAAAAAGGCTGAGCGCGGGATATATATATTTTTTTTAATTTTTATTATTATTTTTGTTGTCGCTTTGTTCGCGTTCCGAGCCCCCCTCCTCAAAAAAAACCCACCAAACCAGGAGCGAGCTGCTGAGGAGAAGGAGATGCGGGGAAAAAATTTTTATTCCCTATTTATTTTTATTTATTTTTCCCCCCCCGCTTCCTCCTCTCCGAGCAGCCTTTCCCCGGCTCCCATCTGCGTTTCCAGTCACACCGCGGCGCCTCATTTTGGCCAATTATGCCCAATTACCTGATTGAGGGGCACGGCGACAAAAAAATAAAAAAAAAGAAAAAGGCAGCGCCGCTTTTTCCGCCCAGGATCCGTGACCACCTCCCCCCCATCATCATCATCCCAAAATCCCGCGGATTTCCCTGAAATCCTCCCCAAAAAAACCCCTCTGGCACAAGGGCAGGGGGAGCAGGGCAGGGGCTCCAGCGGTGCTGGCGGGGGACGCTCTTGGATCATAATTGGAATTTTTAATTATTTTTTTTTAAATGGAAAAAGCTTTTCCTCCTTCCCACGGATCCTCTGGATCACCCTCTGGATGAGGCCTTGGCTTCGGGCAGGGTGGGAATTTTATATAAAAAAAAAAAAAAAAAGGAGGAAAAAGTCAGAAAAAACGAGGAGGATTTGGGATTTGGTTTCTCCCCGGGATGATCCCAAGCCGGGAAGTGCCCGAGCATCCCTGCGGGGCCATCCCGGAGGCGGGAGGATCCCAGGGGAAGGGAAAGGAAGGAAAAGGGGCCGGGAGCGCCTCCGCGGCCCGGCCTCGCCTCAAATGGAGCGGAGCGAAATAAAAAACAAAAAAATCCCATCTGAGGCGGCACCTGCTGCCCCCGCCAGCGCCTCGCCAGGGGGCTGTTCCCATCCCCATTCCCGGGGTTTCATTCCCATTCCCATTCCCGGGGTTTGGTTTCCCCATTCCCGGGGTTTGGTTCCCTTTCCCATTCCCATTCCCGGGGTTTGTTCCCATTCTCATTCCTGGGGTTTCTTCTCCATTCCCGGGGTTTGTTCCCCTTTCCCATTCCCATTCCCGGGGTTTCTTTCCCATTCCCATTCCCGGGGTTTGGTTCCCCCTTCCCGGGGTTTGTTCCTATTCCCATTCCCGGGGTTTGGTTCCCGTTCCCATCCCCATTCCCAGTGTTTGTTCCCCACATTCCCGGGGTTTGGGTCCCCCATTCCCATTCCCGGGCTTTCTTCCCATTCCCGGGGTTTGGTTCCCATTCTCATTCCCGGGGTTTCTTCTCCGTTCCCGGGGTTTGTTCCCCTTTCCCATTCCCCTTCCCGGGGTTCGGTTCCCATTCCCGGGGTTTCTTTCCCATTCCCATTCTCGGGGTTTGGTTCCCATTCCCGGGGTTTGTTCCCCTTTCCCATTCCCGGGGTTTCATTCCCATTCCCGGAATTTGGTTCCCCTTCCCGGGGTTTCTTCCCATTCCCGTTCCCGGGGTTTCTTCCCCTTTCCCATTCCCCTTCCCGGGGTTTGGTTCCCATTCCCGGGGTTTGTTCCCATTCCCATTCCCGGGGTTTCTTTCCCCCTTCCCGGGGTTTGTTCCCATTCCCGGGATCCGGTTCCCATTCCCGGGATTTGGTTCCCCTTCCCGGGGTTTCTTTCCCATTCCCATTCCCGGGGTTTGTTCCCCATTCCCAGGGGTTTCTTTCCCCCTTCCTGGGGTTTCTTTCCATTCCCATCCCCGGGGTTTGGTTCCCCATTCCCGGGGTTTATTCCCATTCCCCTTCCCAGAGTTTGTTCCCATTCCCGGGGTTTATTCCCATTCCCGGGGTTTCTTTCCCCATTCCCGGGGTTTCTTTCCCCATTCCCGGGGTTTCTTTCCCCATTCCCGGGGTTTGTTCCTATTCCCGGGGTTTCTTTCCCCATTCCCGGGGTTTCTTTCCCATCCCCGCTGCTCCCACAAAGGATCCGGCCGCTCTTTCCCACCTCATCCCAGAAAAAAAATAAAAAAAATAAATAAAAAATAAAAAATCCCCCGCTGGCGGTGATGGATAAACCCGCCCTGATCTCCACCGCAGGGGAAAAAAAAAAAAAAAAAAACAACAAAAAAAAAAAAAACAACAAAAAAATTTCCCTCATTTATTTCTATTTTTTTATTTATTTTTTACTATTTATCATCCCCCTCCGGAATGAATGAGGGCAATAATTCCAACCGCTCGGAAATAATAAAAAACAAAAACAACTCCGCGTTTTTCCAGCCTCGGGGCAGCGGGGATCGGAGCGGCCGCGTCCCGGACGGGCTCGGGGGGGATTTTTTTTTTTTTGGGGAGGAAAAGGGAGATTTTGGTGGCGGTGACGTCCCCGAGGAAGCGGGGGGAGAGCGAGGGGTGGGAGAATCCTCTGGGAATGAGGGCCCGGGTTGGGTTTTCCCAAAAAAAAAAAAAAGGAATTTTTATTTTTAATGGTGAAAAACGAGGAGGAAAAAGGTGAAAAATGGGAAAGAAGGAGGGAGGGGGGAAGGGGGAAAGGGTGAGGGAAAAACGGGAGGAAAAAGGGAAAAGAGGAGAGGAAAAAATGTGTGGAAAAGGGGAAGGATGAGGGAAAAATGCGGGGGAAAAGGGGAAGAATGAGAGGAGAAAACGTGGGGAGAAGGGGGAAGAATGAGAGAAAAAACACGTGGGGGAAATGGGAAAAAATGAGGAGAAAAAATTGCGGGGAAAAGGGGAAAAATGAGAGAAAAATGTGGGGGAAGAGGCCAAGAATGAGAGAAAAAAAAAAACGTAGCAAAGAATGAGGGGGGAAAAAAAGTGGGGAAAAGGGGAAAAAATGAGAGAAAAAAATGTGGAGAAACGGGAAAAAACAGGGAAAACAAATATTGGGTGAAAGGGGGAAAAACGCCTCCCTTTTTTATTATTTTAATTTTTTTTTTACGTGGATTTGTGGCTGCGAAACTCAGAAGGGGCTGGGAGCCCTAAAAAAAAAACCCAAAAGGGTCCTGGCGGAATTTTGGGGGACAAAGCGCGACCCCCTCGGTGCTTCCCGGTGTCCCGCGGGTCCCGGAGCCTCTCGGGGACACGGGGACAGGGGGGTGCCACAGGGGACAGGGACAGGGGAGTGGCACAGGGGACAGGGACAGGGAGGTGGCAGCGCCTTTCCCGTCCCGGTTCTCCCGGTTCCGGGGGGGTTCGGGCCGTGACTCACCGGCCGTGACTCGGGTGGCGGTGAGAGCTCCGCTGCCGCGTCCCCCGGACCCCGCGGCGGTGACGGGCGGGTGACAGGCGGGTGACAGGCGGGAGGTGACACCGCCCGCCCCGCGGGGACAAAAGGGTGACCGTCATGCCAGGCGGGGACCCCGCGGGGCGGGCGGGAAGAGGGATTGGGAGGGGAATTTGGGATCCGGGCTCGGGAAGGGAATTTGGGATCCGCTGGCTCCGTGTCACGTCCTCGTCCTGTTTGTCACCTCTGCCTGGTCCTTTAATTGTCCCCAAACCCGGTGCCACATCCTCATCTCTGTCACCTCTGCCTGGTCTCTGTATTGTCCCCAAGCCTGGTGTCACACCCTCATCCTGTCCCTCTCTGTCACCTCCACCTGATCCCTGAATTGTCCCCAAACCCGGTGCCACAGCCCCCTCTCTGTCACCTCTGTCACCTCCACCTGGTCCTTCAATTGTCCCCAAGCCTGGTGTCACATCCTCATCTCTGTCACCTCTGTCTGGTCCCTGAATTGTCCCCAAACCCGGTGCCACATCCTCATCCTGGTCCTGTCTGTCACCTCTCCCTGGTCCCTCAATTGTCCCCTGAACCCGGTGTCACATCCCCACCTCTGTGACCTCTGTCTGGTCCCTTAACTGTCCCCCAAACCCAGTGTCACATCCCTGTCTCTGTCATCTCTGTCACCTTCACCTGATCTCTGAATTGTCCCCAAACCCAGTGTCACATCCCCATCCTGTCCCTCCCTGTCCCTTCTCCCTGGTCCCTCAATTGTCCCCTGAACCCAGTGTCACATCCCCGTCTCTGCCACCTCTGCCACCTCTGTCACCTCTGTCTGGTCACTGAATTGTCCCCAAGCCTCGTGCCACATCCTCATCTCTGTCACCTCTGCCTGGTTCCTGAATCGTCCCCTGAACCCGGTGTCACATCCTCATCCTGGTCCTGTCTGTCACCTCTCCCTGGTCCCTCAATTGTCCCCTGAACCCAGTGTCACCACCCCACCTCTGCCACCTCTGCCACCTGTGCCTGGTCCTTTAATTGTCCCCAAACCCGGTGCCACATCCTCATCTCTGTCACCTCTGTCTGGTTCCTGAATTGTCCCCTGAACCTGGTGTCACATCCCCATCTCTGTCACCTCTGTCACCTTCACCTGGTCCTTCAATTGTCCCCAAGCCTGGTGCCACATCCTCATCTCTGTCACCTCTGCCTGGTCCCTCAGTTGTCCCCTGAACCTTGTGCCAGATGCTCATCTCCATCACCTTCACCTCATCCCTGAATTGTCCCCAAACCTGGTGTCACATCCCCATCTCTGTCACCTCTGTCTGGTCCCTCAGTTGTCCCCTGAGCCTGGTGTCACATCCCCATCCTGGTCCTGTCTGTCACCTCTGTCTGGTTCCTGAATTTGTCCCCAGACCTGGTGTCACATCCTCATCTCTGTCACCTCTCCCACCTCTCCCTGATCCCTGAATTGTCCCCAGACCTGCTGCCACATCCCCATCTCTGTCACCTCCGTCTGGTCACTGAATTGACCCCAAACCCGGTGCCACATCCCTGTCTCTGTCACCTCTGTCCCCTCTGCCTGGTCCCTGCACTGTCCCCTACACCTGCTGTCCAAGCCAGCTGGGACACGGAATTCTCTGGGAATTCTCTGGGAATTCTCTGGGAATTCTCCGGGAATGGGGCTCAGATCCCAGCAACCCCTGCTGGCAGCAAGGGCAGAACAGGACAGGGACAGGGGTGGGGACAGGGACGGGGACAGGGACAGGGGTGGCGGCTCCCCGGAACCAGCCCGGAGCAGGGCTTGGAGCCGGTGGGAATTGGGAACAGCTGGGAATGCGCTGCCCCACTGAGATAACAAACCCCAGAAAATAAACCCCAGTGAGATACCAAACCCCACTGAACCAAACCCTGCCCGGGCCCTGGGCCAGGAGAACTGCCCAGAAAATCCAAGGGGATCCTTTTGGGATCGGCTCCTTTCCCAACGGGATCCTTTTGGGATCGGCTCCTTTCCCAAAGGATCACTGGGGCAAGGAGGGATCCTTTTGGGATCGGCTCTTTTACCCAGAAAATCCAACGGGATCCTTTTGGGATCGGCTCATTTATTCAGAAAATCCAATGGGATCCTTTTGGGATCGGTTCCTTTCCCAATGGGATCCTTTTGGGATCGGCTCCTTTCCCAGAAAATCCAACTGGATCCTTTTGGGATCGGCTGCTTTCCCAATGAGATAACTGGGGCATGGAGGGATCCTTTTGGGATCGGCTCTTTTCCCAATAGGATCATTCAGGCACAGAGGGATCCTTTTGGGATCAGCTCCTTTACAAAGAAAATCCAATGGGATCCTTTTGGGATCGGCTCTTTTACCCAGAAAATCCAACGGGATCCTTTTGGGATCGGCTCCTTTCCCAACGGGATCCTTTTGGGATCGGCTCCTTTCCCAGGAAATCCAACGGGATCCTTTTGGGATCGGCTCCTTTCCCAACGGGATCCTTTTGGGATTGGCTCCTTTCCAATGGGATCCTTTTGGGATCGGTTCCTTTCCCAATGGGATCCTTTTGGGATCGGCTCCTTTCCCCAGAAAATCCAACTGGATCCTTTTGGGATCGGCTGCTTTCCCAACGAGATAACTGGGGCATGGAGGGATCCTTTTGGGATCAGCTCCTTTCCCAACGGGATCCTTTTGGGATCGGCTCCTTTACGAAGAAAATCCAATGGGATCCTTTTGGGATCGGCTCCTTTCCCAACGGGATCCTTCTGGCATTGGCTCCTTTATCCGGAAAATCCAACGGGATCCTTTTGGGATCAGCTCCTTTCCCCAGAAAATCCAACGGGATCCTTTTGGGATCGGCTCCTTTCCCAACGGGATCGTTCAGGCTCAGGCCGAGCACCTTTCGCTGCAGGCGCCCTCCGGCTTTGCGGGGTTTGTGGGGTTTTGTGGGATTTTGCAGGGTTCCATGGGATTTTGTGGGATTTTGCAGGGTTTTGCGGGATTTCACGGGGATTCACAGGGTTTTGTGGGGTTTCACAGCATTTCATGGGATCCTGGAGGATTTTGCAGGATTTTGTGGGATTTTACAAGGTTTTGGGGGATTTTGAAGGGTTTCTCAGGATTTTACGGGGTTTTGGGGGATTTTGTGGGGTTTCGCAGGGTTTCACAGGATTTTCCAGGGTTTGGGGGGATTTTGTGGGGTTTCACAGGATTTTCCAGGGTTTTATGGGGTTTCACAGGATTTTCCAGGGTTTTGGGGGATTTTGCAGGGTTTTACAGGGTTTTCTGGGATTTTTCAGGATTTCACAGAGCTTTGGTGGGTTTTACGGGGTTTCACACCGTTCCACGGGGTTTCGCAGGATTTTACAGGGGGTTTGTGGGGTTTTGCAGGGTTTCGCACGATTTTCCAGGGCTTTACGGGGTTTCACAGGATTCCACAGGGTTTTGTGGGATTTTACGGGATTTCACAAGATTTTACTGGGCTTTGTGGGATTTTCTGGGATTCCGCAGGATTTTGTGGGATTTTGTGGCGTTTTACAGGATTCCACCGGGCTTTGTGGGATTTTATGGGGTTCTACAGGATTTCACTGAGTTTTGTGGGATTTTTGCGGGGTTTAACAGGATTTTACGGGGTTTTGCAGGCTTTTGCAGGATTTTGTAGGGTTTCACAGGGTTTCACCGGGTTTTGGGGGATTTTATGGGACTTCACAGGACTTCACAGAGCTTTGTGGGATTTTACGAGGTTTCACAAAATTTTACCGGATTTTGGGGGATTTTGCAGGGTTTTGCGGGGTTCCACAGGATTTCACAGGATTTTGCGGGGTTTTATGAGGTTCCACAGGATTCCACCTGGATTTGTGGGGTTTTGTGGGATTTTTTTGGGGTTCCACAGGATTTTGTGGGGTTCCACAGGATTTCACCGGGCTTTGTGGGATTTTACAGGATTTCACAGGATTCCACCGAGCTTTGTGGGGTTTTGTGGGATTTTTTTGGAGTTTCACAGGATTCCAGCGGGCTCTGTGGGATGTTTTGGGGGTTTTTTGGGGTTCCACAGGACCCCACTGGGCTCTACGGGATGTTTTTGGGGTTGGATGGGCCCTGAGGGCTCTGTGGGATGTTCTGGGGTCGCGCAGGGCTCTGTGGGGTGTTTTTGGGGCTGGGCAGGCTCTGAGGGCTCTGTGGGATGTTTTTGGGGTTCCCCAGGACCCCACTGGGCTCTGAGGGCTCTGTGGGATGTTTTTGGGGTCGGGCAGGGCTCTGTGGGATGTTTTTGGGGTCGGTCAGGCTCTGAGGGCTCTGTGGGACGTTTTTGGGGTTCCACAGGATCCTACCAAGCTCTGTGGGATGTTTTTGGGGTCGGGCAGGGCTCTATGGGATGTTTTTGGGGTCGGGCAGGCTCTGAGGGCTCTGTGGGATGTTTTTGGGGTCGGGCAGGCTCTGAGGGCTCTGTGGGATGTTTTTGGGGTCGGGCAGGGCTCTGTGGGACATTTTGGGGTCGGTCAGGCTCTGAGGGCTCTGTGGGATGTTTTTGGGGTCGGGAAGGGCTCTGTGGGACATTTTGGGGTTGGCCGGGCTCTGAGGGCTCTGTGGGATGTTTTTGGGGTCGGGGCAGGGCTCCGTGGGATGTTTTGGGGTCGGTCAGGCTCTGAGGGCTCTGTGGGACGTTTTTGGGGTTGGGCTCTGAGGGCTCTGTCCCGCAGCCGCTGGCACCATGCGGGCCGTGCTCTGGGATCTGCTGCTGCTCTGCCTCTTCGCCCGCGCGCGCGGCGACTGCCGGGGCG
This sequence comes from Phylloscopus whistleri, assembly GCA_017589585.1. Taxonomy (NCBI): domain Eukaryota; kingdom Metazoa; phylum Chordata; class Aves; order Passeriformes; family Phylloscopidae; genus Phylloscopus; species Phylloscopus whistleri. The sequence goes on along the minus strand of JADMLD010000161.1, from coordinate 66,798 downwards.
ACTGCCTGCACTGCGACCGGCAGCTCTATCGCGACAGCTTCGACGTCCTCGTGAGTGCCACCACCACTGTCCCTGTCCCCAAACCTTCCACTGGGGTCTGGGGACATCCTGAGTGACACTGTCACTGTCCCTGTCCCCAAACCCTCCACCGGGGTCTGGGGACATCCTGAGTGACACTGTCACTGTCCCTGTCCCCAAACCTTCCACTGGGGTCTGGGGACATCCTGAGTGCCACCGCCACTGTCCCTGTCCCCAAGCCCCATGGGTGCCTCCTCCCTCTGCTGGGGTCTGGGGGACATCCTGAGTGTCACCGTCACTGTCCCCTGTCCCCAAACCCTGGTGCCTCCTCACTCCAATGGGGTCTAGGGGACACCATGGGTGTCACCGTCCCCTGTCCCCAGGCCCGTGGGGCTCTGGGATCTCCTCCCTGTGCTGGGGTCTGTGGGGATTTGGGGTCGGAGGGGAAGGTGCCACCTCCTGTCATCGTCACTCCTGGGTGGGCACCGGGATGGTCCCAGATCTGGGTGAGGATCCCAAACCAGGATGGTCCCAGTTCAGGGTGAAGATTCCAAATGGGGATGGTCCCGAATCAGGATGGTCCTGAGGGAAGGTGAAGATCCCAAATCGGGGTGAGGATCCCAAATCAGGTGCTGGGGACATCCAGGATGGTCCTGAATGGGCACAGAGATGGTCCCGAGGGAAGGTGAAGATCCCACATCAGGGTGAGGATTCCAAACCAGGAAGATCCCAAATCAGGGTGAGGATCCCAAATCAGGATGGTCCCAGTTCAGGGTGAAGATCCCAAATGGGGATGGTCCCAAGTCAGGGTGAAGATCCCAAATCAGGTGCTGGGGACATCTGGGATGGTCCTGAATGGGCACCGGGATGGTCCCAAGGAAAGGTGAGGACTCCAAGTCAGGGTGAAGATCCCAAATCAGGATGGTCCCAAATCAGGATGGTCCCGAGAGAAGATGAAGATCCCAGATCAGGATGAAGATCCCGGTTCAGGGTGAGGATCCCAAACCAGGATGGTCCCAAGGGAGGATGAAGATCCCAATTCAGGATGGTCCCAAATCAGGGTGAGGATCCCAAATCAGGTGCTGGGAACATCTGAGATGGTCCTGAATGGGCACCGAGATGGTCCTGAGGGAAGGTGAAGATCCCAGTTCAGGGTGAAGATCCCAAATCAGGATGGTCCCAAATCAGGATGAAGATCCCAGGGAAGGTGAGGATCCCAAATCAGGGTGAAATCCCAGCTCAGGGTGACGATCCCAAATCAGGATGGTCCCAAGAGAAGGTGAAGATCCCAGGTCAGGATGGTCCCGATGGAGGGTGACAATCCCAAATCAGGGTGAAGATCCCAAATCAAGGTGAAGATCCCAAATCAGGATGGTCCCAAGGGAAGGTGAAGATCCCAGGTCAGGATGGTCTCAATAGAGGGTGACGACCCCAAATCAGGGTGACGACCCCAAATCAGGGTGATCCCAGCTCAGGGTGAGGATCCCAAATCTGGCTGAAGATCCATCCCAGCTCAGGGTGACAACCCCAAACCACCACGATGCTCCCCAGACCCCAACCATCCCCACCTTCCCTCCCCCCCTCTCTGCCTCACCCATCCCAACCCCAAAAATCCCCGTGGAGCCCCCGAATTCCCACTGGGAGCCCCGGTGGGGTGGGACGAGCCCGGAGAACCCCCAGCTCCTCCGTGAGGTCTCCGTTCGCGTCCCCCACGGGGCTGAACCCGGGATTTGGGGTTTTCCCGGCTCCCGAATCCTCCCCCGGTTATTTGGGACCTCCCTCCTGTTCCCAAAGGAGCCGGCAGCTTGGAAGCCCCCAGGGTCGGGAAAGATCCCCAAAAAACCCCCCAGGAGGAACCAGAAGCTTCCAGGAGGTTTTGGGGTCCCACCACCCCGGTTGGGCCCCAAAACGGTGGAGCCTGGGTGGGACCCCCTTGTCCTGCTCCGGGAGCTCCTGGGATGGGGGGCGGCCCACGGAGCCCCTGGCAGGTCCTGCCCCAAACCCAGAGCAGCTCGGACCGGGATTTGGGGTCTCACGGTGGGATTTGGGGTCTCGTGGTGGGATTTGGGGTCTCCTGAGGCTTGGTTTGGTCCAGGAGAAGCCTCGTGGTGGGATTTGGGGTCTCCTGGTGGGATTTAGGGTCTCCTGAGGCTCATTTTGAGCCAGGAGAAGCCTCATGCTGGGATTTGGGGTCTCACGGTGGGATTTAGGGTTTCATGGTGGGATTTGGTGTCTCACGGTGCGGTTTGGGATCTCCTGAGGCTCAGTTTTGCCAGGGAGAAGCACCGTGGTGGGATCTGGGGTCTCATGTTGGGATTTGGGGTCTCATGGTGGGATTTGGGGTCTCCTGTTGGGATTTGGGGTCTCCTGAGGCTCATTTTGGGCCAGGAGAAGCCTCGTGGTGGGATTTGGGGTCTCATGTTGGGATTTGGGGCCTCACGTTGGGATTTGGGATCTCCTGGTGGGATCTGGGGTATCCTGAGGCTTGGTTTTGGCCAAGAGAAGCCTTGTGGTGGGATTTGGTGTCTCATGTTGGGATTTGGGGTCTCTCGAGGCTCAGTTTGGGCTTGGAGAGGTCTCCTGGTGGGATTTGGGGTCTCACATTGGGATCTGGGGTCTCATGGTGGGATTTGGGGTCTCAAGGCTCAGTTTGGGCCAGGAGAAGCCTCATGCTGGGATTTGGTGCCACCTCCCGCCCTTTCCAAAGCCACGTCCCAGGAAGTCCCCTCAGCCCCGTGGATCCCGGGAATTCCTGGTGCCAGGGAGGGACAGGGACCTGCTGCTCTCCACCCAGGCCGTGGGGGAATTGTCCCTGCCCCGATCCCCAAGGCCACCAAAGGTCAGGAAGGACCTCCTCTGGTCAGGAAAGACCTCCCCAGGTGGTCAGGAAGGACCTCCCCAGGTTGGGAATGGTCTCCTCAGGTCAGGAAGGACCTCCCCAGGTCAGGAAGGACCTCCCCAGGTTGGGAATGATCTCCCCAGATCAGGAAGGACCTCCCCTGGTGGCTTTGGCCGCTGCTCTCCGAGGATTCCCGGCCGGAGCCGTTCCCAGGAGAACATTTTCCCGGAATGTCCCTGCCGGAGGGTGACCGAGCTGTCCCCTCCATGGATCTATCACGGAGCCTCCCAAAGCCCCGGAGATGCCAGCAGAGGACCTCGCAAGGCCCCACCCTCCAGAACCCCCGGTCACCGCCCGCTTTGGGGACAATTCTCCTCCTTTTGGGTTTTGTTGGGTGACAAAACTCCCCGGGGACACTGAGTGACCTCGCCGGGGCTGGTGGCACCTCCCTGGTGGCCAAGGGGACGGTGAAGAGAGGTTCTGCTGAGGTTTGGTGGCCACGAGGCTGCCCTGGATGTCCTCCAGCTGCCCCGTTGTCCCATCCCACGGGAATTCCTGGATTTATGGGGCGAAAAAAAGGAATTTTGGTGAATTTCCAGGAGGAAATCCAGGATTTGTTCTCGGGTGGTTCCTCCTGGTGTTCATCCCGTTTGGCTCTTCCGTGGTTTTTTTTGGGATGGTTTTCCTCAGGGGTTGGATTTGGTGGCACCAAAACCCCACAATAGGACCAGGGTTTGGTTCGGTGGCACCAAAACCCCACAGCGGGGTCAGGGTTGGGTTTGGTGGCACCAAAACCCCACAGCAGGAACAGATTCAGGTTTGGTGGCACCAAAACCCCACAGCGGGGCCGGGGTTGGGTTTGGTGGCACCAAAACCCCACAGCAGGGTCAGGGTTGGGTTTGGTGGCACCAAAACCCCACAATGGGGCCGGGTTCGGGTTTGGTGGCACCAAAACCCCACAGCGGGGTCAGGGTTGGGTTTGGTGGCACCAAAACCCCACAACAGGACCAGAATCGGGTTTGGTGTTTCCATCTCCGTCCCACGGGGCCGCTCTGAAGGTGCTGAGGACAGGGAGGTCCCCGGGAGCGGCCGGCGTGGGTTTTGGAGGAGAAGCTGAGCTTGGCCTCCATCCCGGTGTCCCAGGATGTCCTGGAGGACAATCCCGGGGCGGATGAACCTGGAGGACCTGGATTTCCTCGGGATGACGGGGCTGGAGAAGCTGAGCTGAGGTTCAGGGCTGGGAGGGTTGGTGGGAGCTGGTGGGGCTCTGCTGCCATCCAGAGGAACATTCCCGGCTGGAGAAAACTCAGGAGGAGCAGCAGAGCAGCTCCGGGGGAGGAACAGCTCCAGGCAGCAGAACCCGGCATGGGAATGGGCCAGAGGTCCCCACCCACCTCCACTGTCCTGTCCCACCTCCAATATCCTGTCCCACCTCCATCCTGTCCCATCTCCAATATGCTGTCCCACCTCCACTGTCCTGTCCTGCCTCCATCCCATCCCACCTCCAACATCCTGTCACACCTCCACTGTCTCCTCCCACCTCCATCCTATTCCACCTCCACTGTCCCCTCCCACCTTCACCATCCTGTCCTGCCTCCATCCTGTCCCACCTCCATCCTGTCCCGTCCCACCTCCAATATCCTGTCCCACCTCCACTGTCCATTCCCATCTCCACCATCCTGTCCTGCCTCCATCCTATTCCACCTCCACTGTCCTGTCCCACCTCCAATATCCTGTCCCATCTCCATCCCGTCCCACCTCCACCATCCCGTCCTGCCTCCGTCCTGTCCCCTCCACCCTCCCATCCCACTTCCACCATCCCTTCCCACCTCGACCAACCTGTCCCACCTCCACCATCCTGTCCCACCTTCTCCACCCCTTCCCATCTCCACCATCACATCCCACCTCCATCCTGTCCCATCCCATCTCCATTATCCTGTTCCATCCTGTTCCACCTCCATTCTATCCCACCTCCACCGTCCTGTCCCACCTCCATCCCATCCTGCCTCCATCCTGTCCCACCTCCACTGTCCATTCCCACCTCCACCCTCCCATCCACTTCCACCATCCTGTCCCACCTCCACCATCCCTTCCTATCTCCACCATCCTGTTCCACCTCCATCCTGTCCCACCTCCACCATCCCTTCCCACCTCCATCCCAACCACCTCCATCCTGTCCTGTCCCACCTCCAATATCCTGTTCCACCTCCATCCTGTCCCACCTCCACCCCCCGTCCCACCTCCATCCCATCCTGCCTCCATACTGTCCCACCTCCACCAAACTGTCCCACCTCTGCTGTCCCATCCCGTCTCCACTGTCCCTTCCTACCTCCATCCCTTCCCATCTCCACCATCCCATCCTGTCCTGTCCCACCTCCATCCTGTCCCCTCCACCCTCCCATCCCACCTCCACCATCCTGTCCCACCTCGACCAACCCGTCCCACCTCCACCATCCTGTCCCACTTTCTCCACCTCTTCCCATCTCCACCATCACATCCCACCTCCATCCTGTCCCGTTCCACCTCCAATATCCTGTTCCATCCTGTTCCACCTCCATTCTATCCCACTTCCACTGTCTCGTCCCACCTCCACTGTCCATTCCCAGCTCCACCATCCCGTCCCACCTCCAGCCTGTCCCATCCCATCTCAAATATCCTGTTCCACCTCCATCCCATCCCACCTCCACTGTCCATTCCCACCTCCACCCTCCCATCCACTTCCACCATCCCGTCCCACCTCCACCCTCCCATCCCACCTCCATCTTGTCCCACCTCCACCCCCCTGTCCCACCTCCATCCCATCCTGCCTCCATACTGTCCCTCCTCTACCAAACTGTCCCACCTCTGCTGTCCCATCCCGTCTCCACTGTCCCTTCCTACCTCCATCCCTTCCCATCTCCACCATCCCATCCTGTCCTGTCCCACCTCCACCATCCCTTCCCACCTCCACCATCCTGTCCCATCTCCACCATCCTTTCCCACCTCTATTCCATCCCACCTTCACCATCCTTTCCCACCTCCACCGTCTCGTCCCGTCCCACCTCCATCCTGCCCCACCTCCACCATCCCTTCCCACCTCCATCCTGTCTGATCTCCACTGTCCCATCCCATCTCCACCATCCCGTCCCACCTCCATCCCGTCCCACCTCCATCCCGTCCCACCTCCATCCCGTCCCACCTCCATGATCCCATCCCCGAGGATTTTTGGGTGGAAGGACCCAGCAGGCTCGGAGAGGCGGCGCGGGAGTGCGGAATCCCACGGGGAATTTGGCAATTTGGCAGTTCGGGATGGGTGCAGCTCCCGGCAAAGCCGGCCTGGGGATGGTCAGAGAGCCACGCCGAGCATCTCCAGCACCTTCACCCCCTCTGGGAGCCCAGGGGCGGGGCTGGGGAGGAGCCACCTCTGGGGACGGGGCCAGGGAGGCGCTGACGAGCTGCCAGCTCCTTCCCACTGACCTTTCCCGACGGGTTGGGTGACGCCGGAGCGCCGGGATTTGGTGGTGACCCCTTCCAACCCAACCACTGGCCTTGATCCCTTCCAACCCAACCGTTGGGTGCCATCCCTTCCAACCCAACCGCTGGGCCAGATCCCTTCCAACCCAACCGTTGGCCACGATCCCTTCCAACCCAACCATTAGGTGGTGATCCCTTCCAACCCAACCACTGGGTGGCCACCAACCCTTCCAACCCAACCATGGCCACGATCCCTTCCAACCCAACCGTTGTTGTGCCTTCATCCCTTCCAACCCAACCGTTGGGCAGCCACGATCCCTTCTTACCCAACCATTGGGCCAGATTCCTTCCAACCCGACCATTGTGCCGTGATCCCTTTCAACCCAACTGTTGGCCACCATCCCTTCCAACCCAACCGTTGTTGTGCCACCATCCCTTCCAACCCAACCATGGCCTTGATCCCTTCCAACCCAACCGCTGGGTGCGACCCCTTCCAACCCAACCATTGGCCGTGATCCCTTCCACCCAACCGCTGTGCCGCGATCCTTTCTAACCCAACCGCTGGGTGGTGATCCCTTCCAACCCAACCATGGCCAAGATCCCTTCCAACCCAACTGTGGGCCACCATCCCTTCCAACCCAACCGTTGGGTATGATCCCTTCCAACCCAACCCTTGTGCCGCCATCCTTTCCAACCCAACCATTGCACCACGATCCTTCCAACCCAACCGGTGGGTGATGATCCCTTCCAACCCAAACGTTGTTGTGCCGCCATCCCTTCCAACTCAACCATGGCCTCGATCCCTTCCAACCCAACCATTGGCTGTGATCCCTTCCACCCAACCGCTGTGCCATGATCCTTTCTAACCCAACCGTTGGGTGGTGATCCCTTCCAACCCAACTGCTGGGCAGCCACCATCCCTTCCAACCCAACCGTGGGCCACCATTCCTTCCAACCCAGTTGCTGTGCTGCCATCCCTTCCAACCCAACCATTGGGTGGTGACCCCTTCCAACCCAACCATGGCCGTGATCCCTTCCAACCCAACTGTTGTTGTGCCACCATCCCTTCCAACCCAACCCTTGTGCCACCATCCCTTCCAACCCAACCATTGCACCAGGATCCCTTCCAACCCAACTGTTGTGCCACCATCCCTTCCAACCCAACCCTTGTGCCACCACCCCTTCCAACCCATCCCATCCCGGCCGGCGCCGTGACCTCCCCGTCTCCTCCTTCCCCCCCCCAGATCTGCATCCTGGAGTGCGAAGGCCAAGCGGTGCCCAGGGCCACCTGGGAGCTCTGCGCCGCCGCCGCCGGCCGAGCCGCCCCGCGGCCGCGCCGCCTCTCCGCCCGCACCTGGCCCGGCGCCGCGCCGGCCGAACCTCCGCGGGCGGGCCAGGCCGATCCGGCTGCGGCTGCTGCACCGGGAGCTTTGGGGCGGCCGGGGCGCGGCGAGGAGGAGGAGCAGCAGGACGAGGAGGACATTTGGCGGCGGCCGGCGGGCGCGGGCCGGGCGGCCAAGGGGGTGCAGAAGCGGTACGGGGGCTTCATCGGGGTGCGCAAGTCGGCGCGGAAGTGGAACAACCAGAAGAGGTTTAGCGAGTTCCTGAAGCAGTACCTGGGCATGGCGCCGCGCTCCAGTGAGTACGGCCCCGGCGGCGGCGCCGGCCGGAACAACGAGATCTGAGCGGGGCCACCACCGGCCCGGCCCCGTCACATCCCGGGGGTGCCATCCCACCTGGGGGCCATCACCAAGAGAACCCATTCGGAAACGGCTCGGGAACGCCGGCGCCGCCGCCCAGGGCGGGGAGGGAGGCGGGGACGGCGCCGGGGACACCGGGGGGACACCTGGGGGACACCTGGGGGCAACACCAGGGGAGACACTGGGGGGACACTGGGAGGACACCTTCGAGGTCGCCTTTGAGGTCACCTTTGGGGTCATCTTCAAAGTCATCTTTGGGGCCACCTTCAGGGTTATCCTCAAGGTTGCCTGTGGGGTCACCCTTTGGGTCACCTTTGAGGTCACCTTCAAGATCGCCTTTGGGGTTGCCCCTGGGGTCACCTTCAGAGTCGCCTTTGAGGTCACCTTTGAGGTTGCCCTCGGGGTCACCTTTGAGGTCACCTTTTGGGTCACCCTTGAGGTCACCTTCCAGGTCACCCTCAAGGTTGCCTATGGGCTTGCCCCTGGGGTGACCTTCAGAGTTCCCTTCGAGGTCACCTTCTAGGTTACCATCAGGGTCACCTGCAGGATCACCTTTGAGGTCACCTGTGGGGTTGCCCTCGGGGTGATCTTCGAGGTCACCTTCAAAGTCACCTTTGGGGCCACCATCAGGGTCACCTTTGAGGTTGCCTATGGGCTTGCCCTCAGGATCATCTTCAAGGTCACCTTCAAGGTCACCTTTGGGGTTGCCTCTGGGGTCACCTTCAGAGTTCCCTTCGAGGTCGCCTTTGGAGGCACCTTCAAGGGCACCTTTGAGGTCACCTTCCAGGTCACCATCAGGGTCACCTTTGAGGTCACCTTTGGGGTCACCTTTGAGGTCACCTTCAAGGGCACCTTTGGGGCCACTCTCAGGGTCACTTTGGGGTCACCCTTGGGGTCACCTTCGGGGTCATCTTTGGGGTCACCTTTGAGGTCACTCTGGGGTCACCTTCGAGGTCACCTTTGGGTCACTTTGGGGTCACCCTCGGTGTCACTTTGGGGTCACCCCCGGCCAGGGAGGAAGAGCTGCAGGGTTTGGTTCCCCCCAATAAAAAAATTGGGCCAAAAAAAAGAATCAAAATTCCAAATAAATTTGGGAAATGTTTAAAAAAAACTTTTTTTTTTTTTTTTAATTTCAATAAAATTAAAAAGATTTAAAACTCAGAGGAGATTTAAAGTAAATTTTAAAAATTAATATTAAATAAAGAAGGGAATAAATGGAAAAATTGAAATTTTAATGCGCGCCAACCGAATGATTTCGAGAGGCTTGAAGAGGATAAGGAGAAATGAAAAATATTTAAAAGAAATTAAAAAAATATTTTAAAGAAATAAAAAATAATTTTAAAATATTTAAAAAAATAAAGAATAAATTTTTAAAAATATTGTAGAGAAAGAAAATACGAATTTCAAAAATATTTTAAAAGGTGTAAAAATATTTTAAAAGGGTAAAGATGAAATTAAAAGAAATTAAATTTAAAAGATTAAATTAAAAGGAAAATAGATTTCAAAAACATTCGAAAGAAATAAAGAGTAAATTTCAAAAATATTTTAAAAATATAAAGAATTAATCAGAATTATTTTAAAAATCGATCAAAATTATTTAAAAGAAGTTCAAAAATTAATTAAAATATTTAAATTAAATGGAGCAAAAAACGCTGAAAATAAATTTAAAGGGTGGAAAAAATGAAAATGAAAATAAATTAAAAATAAATATTAATTAAAAATTTTGAAAGAAAGAAATGAAAAGAAATAAAAAACAAAATGAAAGAAAATAAAAAAAATATAAATAAATAAAATTAACCCCTTCCTGCCCAGGCTGCTCCAGCCCCATGCTGCCATTCCCAAGGGAATTACTCGGGAATTAATTGATTATTCGGGAATTAATTAATTACTCGGGAATTAATTAACGATTCGGGAATTCCGCGCCGGCCCCAAAGCTCAAATTCGGGAGGATTTGCACATTTTTCCACTTTTTAAATTTTTTTTTTTTTCCTTTTTTTTTTCCCCCTTCTCCTCCCCGGGTGGCTTCTCCCCAAATCCCGGGACGGAAATTCCCAAATTGCCAAATTCCCTCCGCTCTCGGCTCAGCGGTTTTTGCTTTTTTCCTTCTTTTTTTAAAAGGTTTTTCCTCTTTATTTCCCTTTTTTTTTTCTCTTTTTTTTTTCTCTTCATTTCCCCTTTTTTTCCCCTTTTTTTTCCCTTTCCTTCCTTTTTTATTTTTAATTTTTAAATTTTTTTTTCTCAATTTCATTCTGTATTTTTTCCCTTTCTTTCCTCTCTTTTATTTTGATTTTTTAATTTCACTTCTCCATTTTATTTCCTATTTTTCCCCTTTCTTTTCTCCCTTTTATTTCATTTTTTTAATTTTATTTTTCCCCTTTTCTCCCTTTTATTTCATTTTTTAAATTTTATTTTTCCCCTTTTCTCACTTTTATTTCATTTTTTTATTTTCTTTTTCTCTTTTCTCCATTTTATTTTGTATTTTTTTTATTTTTCCCTTTCCCTCCTCCATTTTATTTTTCCCTTTTTTCTCCATTTTATTTCGTATTTATTTTTATTTTTCCTTTTCCTTCCTCAATTTTTTCCCTTTTTCCCCCCATTTTATTTCGTATTTATTTTTATTTTTCCCTTTCATTTCTCTATTTTAATTTGGATTTTTTCCCTTTCTTTCCTCTATTTAATTTTAATTTTTAATTTTTCCCGCTTTCTTTCCTCCATTTTCTTTCCTTATTTTTTCCTATTTTTTGCCCTATTTTTAAAAATATTTTCCCTTTCATTTCTCTATTTATTTCTGGTTTTTTTATATTTTTTCCCTTTTATTCCCTTGTCTTTTCCCTATTTTTTCCTTCCATTTCTCTATTTCATTTTGTAATTTTTTCCTTCTCTTTTCCCTCTTTCATTTTGAATTTTTTTGTATTTTCCCCCTTTCTCTTCCTCATTTTATTTCATTTTTTCTCTCTTCCTCATTTTATTTCCTTTTCTTCCCCTTTCTCCTCTCCAATTAATTTCACATTTTTCTTCCCTTTCTTCTCTCCGTTTAATTTCTTATTTATTTTTTTCCCTTTCTTTTCCCCATTTTATTTTTTCCTTTTCCCCCATTTTTTATTTTTAATTTTTTGTATTTTTCCCTTTTCTTTTCCCCATTTCATTTTCTATTTTTTCCCTTTCCTTTCCCATTTCATTTTTATTTTTTTTATATTTTTCCCCCTTTCTTTCCCCATTTCAATTTTTTCTTTCCTTTTCCCTTTTTTATTTTTAATTTTTTTCCCCTTTCTTTTCCCCATTTCATTTTCTATTTTTCCCTTTCCTTTCCCATTTCATTTTTAATTTTTTTAATATTTTTCCCCCTTTCTTTTCCCCATTTTATTTTTAATTTTTTTTATATTTTTCCCTTCTCTTCCCCCTTTTATTTTCTTTTTTTTCTTTCCTTTCCCATTTCATTTTTAATTTTTTTCTATATTTTTTCCCCCTTTCTTTTCCCAATTTAATTTTCTATTTTTTCCCTTTCCTTTGCCCATTTCATTTTTTATCTTTTTATATTTTTTTCCCCTTTCTTTTTCCCTTTTTATTTTGTATTTTCCCTTTCCTTTCCCATTTCATTTTTAATTTTTTTCTCTATTTTTTTTTCCCCCTTTCTTTCCCCCATCCCATTTTGTATTTTTTTTGTAGCGTTCCGGCACCGCCTCCCAGCCCGGCACAGGCAAAATTAAAATTCCTGCTCCTGCTCCGTCCTCTCTCTCTGCCGGACCCCAAAGCGCTTCAGACTCGGATAAAAAAACAAAAAAAACCCTCCAAAACAAAACAAAACAAAAAAAAATTTCTCTTTGTTCTCTTCACCCTCTCAAAATTCCGCATTTCCCGGGAACTGCGACGCCGCGGGCGGGGCGGGGAGGGAAACGCGCGGGAACCGACGCGAAACGCGGGGGAAAAACGCCGAAAAAAAGGGAATTTTGGGCACAAAAAATTCAGATTTTTGGTCGATTTCGAGGTCAAATTCCCCAAAAATTCCCAGAGAATTTCCCGAAAAAATTCGGATTTTTTGGTCGCTCTTGAGGTCAAATTCCCCCAAAAAATTCGGATTTTTTGGTCGCTTTCGAGGTCAAATCCCCCCAATTCCCAGAGAATTTCCAGAAAAAATTTGGATTTTTTGGTCGCTTTTGAGGTCAAATTCCCTGAATTCCCAGAGAATTTCCCTGAAAAAATTCGGATTTTTTGGTCGATTTTGAGGTCCAAATTCCCAGAGAATTCCCCCCCAAAATTTGGATTTTTTGGTCGCTTTTGAGGTTCAAATTTCCCCAAATTCCCAGAGAATTTCCCAAAAAAATTCAGATTTTTTGGTCGCTTTTGAGGTTCAAGTTCCCAGAAAATTCCCCGAAAAAATTCGGATTTTTGGTCGCTTTTGAGGTCAAATTCCCAGAGAATTCCCTGAAAAAATTTGGATTTTTTGGTTGTTTTGAGGTTCAAATTCCCTCAAAATTCCCCAGCAGAATCGACCCCGAATTATTCCCGGAATTTTCCGCGGGATATCATTCCTGATTTTCGGGGGGGAAAAAAAAAATGAAAGTTGGGATTTTTCGTCCCCCAAAATCTCCAAAATTCTGGAAAATTCTGTTTGGTTTTGTTCCCCTTTAATTGATTTTTGTTTTATTTTTATTTTTAATTTTAATTTTAATTTTAATTTCGCCCTTCCCGCCCTTTTTCCCAGCGTTTTCCTCGGGAATTTCGGAACCGCCCCGCGTTCGACTCCGCGCCCAAAAAAAAGTGGGATTTTCCCACTTCTGAAGGAAAAATCTTCCTGATTTATCCCAAAAAACCCCCAAATCCCCAAAAAAAGTGGAATTTTTTTTTGATTTATCCCCCCCAAAAATCCCAAATTCCAAAAAAAAGTGGCATTTCCCCACTCTTGGATGAAAAATCCAATTTCCTGATTTATCCCAAATCCCCAAAAAAAGGGATTTTTTTTATTTATCCCCCCAAAAAATCCTAAATCCCAAAAAAAAGTGGGATTTTTTTTTATTTATCCCCCCAAAAAATCCCAAAAATCCCAAAAATTGGGATTTTTTTTTGATTTCTCCCCCCAAAAAAACCCCAAATCCCAAAAAAAGTGGGAAATTTTTTTTTGACTTATCCCCCAAAAAAACCCCAAAAAATGTGGGATTTTTTTTTTATTTATCCCCAAAAAAATCCCAAAAATCCCAAAAAAAAGTGGGAATTTTTTTGATTCATCCCCAAAAAAACCCCAAAAAATCCCGACCTCATCCCGCGGCGCAGCCCCGTTGAAAAAAACCCCAAAATCCCCCAAAAAATCCCTTTAACAACGCGAAAAAAACCAGGAAAAAACCCCAAGGGGAGGTGGGAAAAAATCCCAAATCCGGGAAAAATCCCAAATCCGGGAAAAATCCCAAAATTTTGTTGGTTTTGATCGATCTCTCCATTAAACTTGTACATAGCAAACCAAAAACCCAAAAAAGGAGCGAAGGAAATAAATCGGTTTTACGGTTTTTTTTCTACGTCGTGGTCGCGACTCGTCCCGACGGGGAATTCCGGCGATTTGGAGTTGAGGGGGAGGGGGAAAAATAAAAATTTTGGGGATTTTTTCTGGGAAAAAGGAAAAAAAATGGGGTAAAAAAATGGGATTTTAGGGTTTTTTTAGGGGGAAAATGGGAATTTTTGGGGGATTTTTTGGGTTTTTTTTGGGAAAAAAATGGGGGTAAAAAAATGGGATTTTGGGGTTTTTTGAGGGAGAAAATGGGAATTTTTGGGGTCCATTGGGGTTTTTTTCCACAGGGAAATTTGGGATTTTGGCGGATGCGGGATTTGGAGTTCAGGGGATGAGGGAATAAAAAAATCGGGAAATTTTGGTGATTTTCTGGGAAAAAAATCTGGGATTTGTGGAAAATGGGAAGGAGAGAGGGAAAAAATGGGGGGAAAAAAGGGACAGGACAAGTTGGATCCATGGGATTTGGGAATTCCAGAGGGATTGGGACTGGTCAGATCCGTGGGATTTGGGAATTCCAGAGGCATCAGGACAAGTTGGGTCCATGGGATTTGGGAATTCCAGAGGGATCAGGACCGATCAGGTCTGTGGGATTTGGGAATTCCAGAGGGATCAGGACAGGTCAGATCCATGGGATTTGGGAATTCCAGAGGGATCAGGACCAGTCGGGTCTGTGGGATTTGGGAATTCTGGAGGGATTGGGAGAGGTCAGGTCTGTGGGGTTTGGGAATTCCAGAGGCATCAGGACAAGTTGGATCTGTGGGATTTGGGAATTCCAGAGGGATCGGGACAAGTTGGGTCCATGGGATTTGGGAATTCCAGAGGCATCAGGAGCAGTCAGGTCTGTGGGATTTGGGAATTCTGGAGGGATCAGGACAGGTCAGATCCATGGGATTTGGGAATTCCAGAGGGATCAGGACCGGTCAGGTCTGTGGGATTTGGGAATTCCGGAGGGATCGGATCGGGACTGCTCGGCTCCACGGGATCAGCTCAGCAACGGGACATCCCCAAGGCCAAATCCCGGATGCTTTTGCCACCACAATCCCACGGAATTCTCCGGGACGGAATCCCGGGAGAGGCCGCGGAGCTGGAAAAAAACGGGAATTTTCCCCTCCGGAATCCCCTGGGATGGGGACGGGATGAGCGGGAACGGCCTCGGGAGAAGCTCGGGATGGATTTTGGGAATTCCCGCCCGGGATTCTTTCCCAACCCCCAAAATTCCTGGGATTCCGGGGTCAGAACTGGATGGATTTGGGGTTTTTTTTTTGGGAAAAGGGCGGGAAGGGGCGGAGGGAGCGGCGACAGCGGCGGGAGCGGCGACAGCGGCGGGACGACACCGCGACCTGGCGGCGACAGCGGCGGCGACAGCGGCGGCGACAGCGGAATTGCGGAGGGAAAAGGCGGGGAAAAGTGGGAAAAGGAGCGGGGGAAAGGTGGGAAAAGGGGCGGGAAAAGTGGGGGGAAAGGTGGGAAAAGAGGAGGGAAAAGGAGGGACAAGGGAGGGGAAAAAAAGAGGGAAAAGGAGGGAAAAAAGGGGGAAAGGAGGGAGAAAAAGGAGGGAGAAAAGGGAAAAGGGAGGGGAAAAAGGGGAAGGGGAAAGGGGGGGAAAGGAGGAAAAAAGGAGGAGAAAAAGGGGGAAAGAGGGGGAAAAAAGGGGAAAAAGAGGGAAAAAATAAAGGAAAGAAGGAGGGGGAAAGAGGGGAAAGGAGGGAAAAGGAGGAAAAAAGGAGGAGAAAATGGAGGAAGGAGGGAAGAAGGGAGAAAAAGAAAAGGCAGGAAAAGGAGGGAAAAGGGAGGGGAAAGGGAAGGGGGAAAGGAGGCAAAAAGGAGGAGAAAAGGGGAAAAAAGAGGGAAAAGGAGGGGAAAAGGAGAAAAAGAGGGAAAGGTGGGAAAAAAGGGGGAAAAAGAGGGAAAAACTAAAGGAAACAAGGAGGGAAAATGGAGGGGGAAGGAGAAAAGGAGGAAAAAAGGGAGAAAAAGGAGGGGAAAAAAGGGAAAAGGGCAGGAAAAGGAGGGGGAAAGGGAGGTAAAAAAGGAGGGGAAAGGAGAAGGGGGAAGGTGAGAAAAAAGGGGAAAAATAAAGGAAGAAAAAAGAAGGGATAAGGAGGAGGAGAATGGGAGGGGAAAAGGAGAAAGGAGGGAAAAGGTGGGAAAAGAGGAGGGAAAGGGAGGGAAAAAAGGGGGAAAAGGAGGGAAAAGGGGAGGGAAGAAGAGGGAAAGGTGGGAAAAGGAGGGGGAAAAGGAGAGAGAAAAAGGAGGGGAAAAGGAGGAAGAAACAAGGGAAAAGGGAGGAGAAAAAGGAGGAAAAAAGGAGGGGGAAGTAAGGAAAAAAGAGGAAAAGGGAGGAATAAAAGAAGGGAAAAAGGCAGAAAAAGGGAAAAAGGAGAAAAAAGTCGGGAAAAAGGCAGAAAAAAAGAAAGGAAAAGGCAGAAAAAAAGGAAAAGGGAAAAAGGAGGAATAAAAGAGGGAAAAGGAGGAGTAAAAGGCATGGGGGGAAAGGCAGGAAAAAAGAGGGAAAAGGGAGAAAAAAGAAGGGGAAAAGGAGGGGAAAAGGAGAGGGAAAAAGGAGGAAACAAAGAAAATGCAGGGAAAAAGGAGGAAAAAGGAGGAAAGGAGGGAAAAAGAGGAAAAAGGAGAAAAAAAGGCAGAAAAAAAGGAAAAGGGAAAAAGGAGGAAAAAGGAGGAATAAAAGGAGGAAAAAAGGAGGAATAAAAGTCAGGAAAAAGGCAGAAAAAGAGGGAAAAGCGAGGAAAAGAGGAGGGGAAAAAGGCAGGAAAAAGAAGAAAAAAAGGGGGAAAAAAGAAAGGAAAAGGAAAGAAAGAGGAGGGGAAAGGAGGGGAAAAGGAGGGAAAAGGAGAGGAAGGAAGGGGAAAAAGGAGAGAGAAAAAGGAGGAAATTAAGAAAATGCAGGGAAAAAGGAGGAAAAAGGAGGGAAAAAGAGGAAAAAAGAAGAAAAAAGGCAGAAAAAAAGGAAAAGGGAAAAAGGAGGAAAAAGGAGGAATAAAAGTCAGGAAAAAGGCAGAAAAAAGAGGAAAAAAGGAGGGAAAGAGAAGGGAAAAAGGGGAAAAAAAAGAGGAAAAAAGGCAGGGAAAAGGAGGGAAAAGGGGAGGAAAGAAGGGGAAAAGGAGAGAGAAAAAGGAGGAAACAAAGAAAATGCAGGGAAAAATAAGGAAAAATGAGGAAAACAGGGGGAAAGGAGGGAAAAAAGGAAGAAAAAAGAAGAAAAAAGAAGGAAAAAAGGCAGCAGAGGCTCCTCCACGATCAGCGTCCCCACCCTCCCCGCTCCCCAAAGCCCCGAAGGAAGCCCAGAACTCCGGGGGTCGGACAAAATTCCTTTTATTTCCTTAGAAAATCGATCCCATCGTCCTGCCCGCCGCCAAAACGACGAGTTGGAAACCTCAATTTCCCCTTTTTTATTTTGGTTTTTAAGTTTTTTGTTTTTTTTTTTTTTAAAGAATAAAAATAATTCTGGGAAGGCTGAGAAGGAAAAGCGAGGGTTTGGGAGAATTCCTTGGGGATTGAGGGGGGGAAAAAATTTAAAAATTTAAAAATGTTTTTTAATTCCAGCCAGGCTCGCTGGAAAATAATGAGATTTTGGGGTGGGAAGTGTGGGAATTTTAAAATTTTCCCAGAAGGAAAGGAAAAAAATTTAATTAATGAGTAATTTTGTGTTTAAAAAAAATGGGGAAAAGTGGAGAGGTTTGGGTTTTGTTTGGTGGAAAAAAAATCGGGATCGAAGTTTGGACGCCAACAGGGTGTCAGGCTGTAGCTCTGACTCTGTCAGGGTCCTCCAAAATCGTTGTTTGTTTGTTTGCTGGTTTGGTTGGGTGGTTTTGTTTTTCTACCACATTTGTATTGTTGATATTCCCAGTTCAGAGCTGTTATTCCCATTCCCAAATCTCTGCCTGAAAGCCCTGAATGGCAAAATTGTAATTTGGAGGGGGTGAGGGGTTTGCATTCTCCATTCCAAGGGAAACTCCAGCTTTCCCCTGTCCTTCCAAACCAGGACACTCCTTCTCCCAAATCCCCAAGGGAATTCTTCTTCAGGGTTTGAAAACAGAGGGAGAAAAATGGGAAAGGGATTTATTTTTTTATTTTTTAATATAAAAAGGTAAAAGAGGAGGGATCCCCACAGCTCCGGAGGCGCCGACGAGGGAGGGATCCCTTGGTTGCAGCAATGAGGGAATTCCCGGATTTCTGAGGGAATTCCTGGATTTCTGAGGGAATTTCCAGAATTTCCTGAGGGAATTCCCGGATTTCTGAGAGAATTCCAGGATTTCTGAGGGAATTCCCAGATTTCTGAGGGAATTCCCGGATTTCTGAGGGAATTCCCGGATTCCTGAGGGAATTCCCAGATTTCTGAGGGAATTCCCAGGATTTCTGAGGGAATTCCCAGATTTCTGAGGGAATTCCCGGATTTCTGAGGGAATTCCGAGGATTTCTGAGGGAATTCCCAAATTTCTGAGGGAATTCCCGGATTTCTGAGGGAATTCCCGGATTCCTGAGGGAATTCCCAGGATTTCTGAGGGAATTCCCAGATTTCTGAGGGAATTCCAGAATTTTCTGAGGGAATTCCCAGATTTCTGAGAGAATTCCAGGATTTCTGAGGGAATTCCCAGATTCCTGAGGGAATTCCCAGGATTTCTGAGGGAATTCCACAATTTTCTGAGGGAATTCCCAGATTTCTGAGGGAATTCCCAGATTCCTGAGGTAATTCCTGGATTTCCTGTGGGAATTCCCAGATTTCTGAGGCAATTCCTGGATTCCTGAGGGAATTCCCAGATTTCTGAGGGAATTCCAGGATTCCTGAGGGAATTCCAGCTGGGAAAAGGGCAGGATTGGGAAGGGAATTCAGTCCAGGAAGCGCTGGCAGGCCTTTTTCCAGCGGCAGGCCGTGCACCACTGATCCCGGTGCTCGACGCCGTAAACCTTGCGGCATTTCTTGGCTTCGCCGCGGGTTTTTCTGAGGGGGAAAAGGGGGAATTCGGGTTTTTTTTTCTTTTCCCCGCTTTGGGTGGAAGGATTTGTGGTGGATTTGGGGTTTTTTTTAGGGGGATTCTTACCTGGAGCTGAGGGAGAGGCGGGGAGGGGAGGCCACGAGCAGCTGGGGTTGGAGCAATGGCGGCGGCGGCGCCTGAGGGTCGCTGAGGCTGAGGGAGCGGCTCCGCACCTGAGGGAGCGGGGGGACAAAAAGGGACAAAAAGGGACAAAAAAGGGACAAAAAGGGACAAAAAAGGACAGAAAAGGGGGTAAAAAAGGACAAGGTGAGCGGGGTTGGGAAGTTTTCCATCCGAAATTGAGTTTCTTCCCTCAGAAAAGGGGGGGGGGGAGGTGAGGGGGGGAAAAAGGCGGGAAAAAAAAGGCGGGAAAACAAAAAGGGGAGAAAAAGGGGAAAAAAGGGGGAAAAGGGGGGAAAAAAGGGGAAAAAAGGGGGAAAAACGGGAAAAAAAGAAAGGGAAAGGGAGGGGAAAAAAGAGGAAAAATGGGGGGAAAAGGAGGGGAAAAGAAGAGGGAAAAGGAGGGAAAAGGGAGGGGAAAAGAAGAGGGGAAAAAAGGAGGGAAAAGGGAAAAAAAGGGGGAAAAAAGGGGAAAAGAAGGGGAAAAAAGAGGAAAAATAATGAAAAATGGGGGGAAAAGAGGAGGAAAAGGAGGGAAAAGGGAGGGGAAAAGGAGAGGGGAAAAAGGGAGGGAAAAGGGACTGAGAGAACAAGGAAAAAAGGGGGAAGGGGTGGGAAAAAAAGGAGGAAAAAAGGATAAAAGAAAGGAAAAGCGGGGAAATTGAGGAAAAAGGAGGGGAAAAGGAGAAAAAGAGGGAAAAAGGAGGAAAAAAGGAGGAAAAAGGGAAGGGAATAAAGGAGGGGGAAAGGAGGGAAAAAGGGGGGAAAAGGGGAAAAGGAAAGGGAAAAAGGGAAGGGAAAAAGAAAAAAAAGGAAAAAAGGAAAAAAAGGAGGAAAAAGAGGGGAAAGAGGAGGAAGAAATAAGGAGGGGAAAAGGAGGAAGAAAAGAGGATAAAAGGAGGGATAAAAAGAGGGAATAAAAGGCAGTGGAAAGGAGGAAAAAAGCAGAAAAGAGGAAAAATGAGGAAAAAGGAGAAAAAAAAGAGGGAAAAGGAGGGAAAAAGAAGGAAAAAGAAGGAAAAAAGGAGGAATATAAGGAAAAAAGGCAGGAAAAAGGAGGAAAAAGGATGGAAAAAGGAGAAGACAAAGCCAGGGGGAAAAGTAGGGGAAAAGGAAGAAAAAAGGAGGAAAAAGGGAGGGGAAAAAGAAGAAAAAAAGGAGAAAAAAGGCAGGAAAAAGAAAGAAAGAAGGCAGATGAAAGGAGGAAAAAGGAGGGAAAAAGAAGGGAAAAAGAAGGGAAAAAGAAGGGAAAATAAGGAAAAAAGGAAGAAAAAAGAGAAGAAAAGAAGGGAAAAAGGCAAAAAAGAAAGGAGGGAAAAAGGAGAGAAAAAGGAGAGAAAAAAGGTGGAAAAAAGGTGGAAAAAAGGTGGAAAAAAAAGAGGGAAAGGAGGGAAAAAGGGGAAAAAAGGAGAGAAAAAGGGAGAAAAAAGGAGGGGAAAAAAGGAGGAAAAAAGGTGGAGGAAAGGAGGGAAAAAGGGAGAAAAAGGAGGGAAAAAGGGGGAAAAGGAGGGAAAAAGGAGGGGGAAAAAGGAGAGAAAAAAGAGGGGAAAGGTGGAAAAAAGGAGGGAAAGAGGAGGGAAAAGGAGAGAAAAATGTGGAAGAAAGGGGGGAAATGAGAGAAAAGCAGGAAAAAGGAGGGGAAAAAGGAGGGAAAGGAGGGAAAAGGAGGGAAAAGGAGGAAAAGGAGCCCCTGGCTGGTGCCCGGCCAGGCCGAGGGTGACACTGAGGGTGGCACTCGGGGTGGCACTGAGGGTGGCACTCGGGGTGGCACTCACCGGTGACAGGGACGGCAGCGTGGAGGTGGCGGCGGCCCAGCTGATGCTGGTGAAGATGTGAGGGGACACCGGGATCTGGATGTGGGGCAGCGCCTGCAAAGGGGACAGGGACATTGTCACGTTGTCACCAGGAATGTCCCATTGCCATGGAAATGTCCCATTGTCACCAGGAATGTCCCATTGCCATGGAAATGTCCCATTGTCACGGGGATGTCCCATTGTCACGGGAATGTCCCATTGTCACAGGAAAGTCCCATTGTCACAGGAAATGTCCCATTGTCACGGGAAATGTCACATTGTCACATGGATGTCCCATTGTCACGGGGATGTCCCATTGTCACAGGAAAGTCCCATTGTCACAGGAAATGTCCCATTGTCACGGGAAATGTCACATTGTCACATGGATGTCCCATTGTCACAGGGACATCCCATTGTCACGGGAAATGTCCCATTGTCACAGGGAATGTCACATTGTCACATGTCACATTATCATTGGAATGTCCCATTGTCACGGGAATGTCCCATTGCCATGGGAATGTCCCATTGTCACACGAATGTCCCATTGTCACTGGAATGTCACATTGTCACGGGAAATGTCCCATTGTCACAGGGATGTCCCATTGTCACGGGGAATGTCCCACTGTCACAGGAATGTCCCAGGAGCGGCCCTGCCTGTCCCTGTCACACGGGCGGTGGCACTGGTGTCACCCCTGTGGGGACACCGTGGCTTCTCCTGCACCCCCCGAGCCCCCAGGCCCGGATTCCCGGTTCTCCTGCCACTCCCGGGGCTTTCCCGCCAATTCCCTGGGAGGTGACATTCCCCGGGGGTGTGACATTCCTCGGGAGGTGACACTCCCTGGGGTGGGACATTCCCTGGGAGGTGACACTCCCCGGGGGTGTGACATTCCCTGGGGTGTGACATTCCTTGGGGACAAGGACACCGGGAGGGTTCCCTGTGCCCGGATGGATCCGGTGTGGCCGCGTTCCGGCCACGGGGACAGCGGGGACAGGGATAGGGGACAGGGGATGGGGACATGGACAGGGGCAGGGACACAAATCCCTGAGCCAGGGACAGGGGACAACACAAATCCTGAGATGTCCCCAGGGAGATCCCCAGCTCTGTCCCCATGGATGTCCCCAGACGTGTCCCCGCCATGTCTCCAGTGTCCCCATGGATGTCCCTGCTGTCCCCAGCTCTGTCCCCAGCCGTGTGCCCGCAATGTCACCCATGTCCCCAGCTCTGTTCCCAGCCAGGTCCCCATGACTGTCCCCAGTGTCCCCAGGCTGTTCTCAGTGTCCCCAGGCTGTCCCTGAGGTGTCCCCAGTGTCCCCAATGTCCCCACGCTGTCCCTGGGCTGTCCCCATGGATTCCCCATGGCTGTCCCCAATGTCCCTACACTGTCCCCAGTATCCCCAAGCTGTCCCCAGTACCCACAGTGTCCCCAAGCTGTCCCCAGCCATGTCCCCGGGCTGTCCCCAGTGTCCCCACACTATCTCCACACTGTCCCCAGCCGTGTCCCCAGCCGTGTCCCCAGTGTCCCCAGGCTGTCCCCAGCTGTGCCCACACTGTCCCCAGACTGTCCCCAGTGTCCCCGAGGTGTCCCCGAGGTGTCCTCAGGCTGTCCCGTGTCCCCATGGCTGTCCCCAGTACCCCCAGTATCCCCAGGCTGTCCCCAAGCTGTCCCCAGTGCCCCCAGGCTGTCCCCAATGTCCCCATGACCATCCCCACACTGTCCCCAAGCTGTCCCCAGCTGTGTCCCCGAGGTGTCCCCAGGCTGTCCCCAGTGTCCCTGAGGTGTCCCCAGCCGTGTCCTCAAGGTGTCCCCAGTGTCCCCAGCCGTGTCCCCAAGCTGTCCCCAGTGTCCCCGAGGTGTCCCCAGTGTCCCCAGGCTGTCCCCAGTGTCCCCGAGGTGTCCCCGAGGTGTCCCCAGGCTGTCCCCAGTGTCCCCAAGTTGTCCCCAGCTGTGTCCCCAAGGTGTCCCCAGTATCCCCAGTCTCCCCATCCATGTCCCTGAGGTGTCCCCAGTGTTCCCAGGCTGTCCCCAGTGTCCCCGCGGTGTCCCCAGTATCCCCAGGCTGTCCCCAGGTTGTGTCCCCGAGGTGTCCCCAGTGTCCCCATCCATGTCCCTGAGGTGTCCCCAAGCTGTCCCCAGGCTGTCCCCAGCCGTGTCCCCGAGGTGACCCCAGTGTCCCCAAGCTGTCCCCAGTGTCCCCACACTGTCCCCAGTGTCCCTGGTGTCCCCAAGCTGTCCTCAGTGCCCCCAGGCTGTCCCCAGTGTCCCCGGTGTCCCCGAGGTGTCCCCAGGCTGTCCCCAGTGTCCCCAGGCTGTCCCCAGGCTGTCCCCAGTGTCCCCAAACTGTCCCCAGTATCCCCAGTCTCCCCAGCCGTGTCCCCAAGCTATCCCCAGTGTCCCCAGGCTGTCCCCAGTGTCCCCAAGCTGTCCCCGGTGTCCCCTCACCTGGTAGGCGTGGTCGGCCTGGATGTGCCAGACGGAGCCGGGGCCCGAGTGCCTCAGGCCGGGGGTGGCGATGGAGACGGGGCAGGAGGTGGCACCGGTGACAGCAGGGACAGCGGTGACAGGGGTGACAGCGGTGACAGCGGTGACAGGGCTGGCAGGGGAGGTGACAGCGGTGACAGCGGGGACAGCGGTGACAGCGGCGGCAGGGGCGGTGACACAGGTGGCAGGGGAGGTGACAGCGGTGACAGGGGCGGGCGGTGGCAGCTCCGGGGGCGGCTCCGGTGCCACCTGCAGCTCGGTGTAGTAGAAATCCTCCTCAGGCTCCGAGCCGTCCCTGCCGGACAGACGGACACGGGGACAGACGGACACGGGGACAGAGGGGACAGAGGGACAGAGGGGACAGAGGGACAGAGGGGACAGAGCGGACAGAGCGGACAGAGGGACAGAGGGACAAAGGGGACACAGGGACAGAGGGACAGATGGACACAGGGACAGATGGACACAGGGACAGAGGGGACAGAGGGACAGAGGGACAGATGGACACAGGGACAGAGGGGACAGAGGGACAGAGGGACAGAGGTGACAAAGGGGACAGAGGGACAGAGGGACAAAGGGACAGAGGTGACAAAGGGGACAGAGGGACACGGGGACAGAGGGACAGAGGGGACAGGGGGACACGGGGACAGGTGACACAGGGACATGGGGACAGAGGGACAGAGGTGACAAAGTGGCCCCGGCCCCAACCCCAGCCCCGTTTCCCGGGAATTCCCGGCTCCTTTCACCGCCAGGGAGCAGCCCCTGGAGCCCAGCCCGGGATTTCCCAGGATTTTCCAGCCCATTTTCCCAGGATTTTCCAGCCCATTCCAGGATTTTCCAACCCGATTTTCCAGAGTGTTTTCCAGGATTTTCCAACCCATTTTCCCAGGATTTTCCCTCCCATTCCAGGATTTTCCAGGATTTTCCAGCCCGTTTTCCCAGGATTTTCCCTCCCATTCCCGGATTTTCCAGCCCATTCCCGGATTTTTCCCCGCTCGCTCCTTCCCTGTCCCCGCCTTTTCCCAAAAAATTCCATCTTGGAAACCAAACCCAGACCCTGAACTCCCCCGGCGCCAAAAATCCCCAAAACCCAAAGGAAACTCCTGGAAAATCCGGGAAGTTGGGGACACCGGAGCGCCCAATTCCCACGGGATTTCCTGCAGGGATTGGGAATTCCAGAGGGAAAAACTCCATGGATTTGGGGTTGGGAATGGTTGGGATTTCCTGCATTGATCTGGAATTCCAGAGGGATAAATCCCATGGATTTGAGGGGTTGGGAATACTTGGGATTTTCAGCAGGAATTGGGAATTCCAGAGGGATAAATCCCATGGATTTGGGGCTGGGAATGAGTTGGGAATTCCTGCAGAAATTGGGAATTCCAGAGGGAAAAATCCCAGAGATTTGGGGTTGGGAATGGATGGGATTTTCCACAGGAAAATCGGGAATTCCAGAGGGAAAAACCCCACGGATTTGGGGTTGGGATTTTCTGCAGGAATTGGGAATTCCAGAGGGATAAATCCCAGAGATTTGGGGTTGGGAATGAGTTGGGATTTCCCTCAGGGATTGGGAATTCCAGAGGGAAAAATCCCAGAGATTTGGGCTTGGATTGGAGTTGGGATTTCCCTCAGGAAAATCGGGAACTCCAAAGGGGTAAATTCCAGAGATTTGGGGTTGGATTGGAGTTGGGATTTCCTGCAGGAATCAGGAATTCCAGAGGGACAAACCCCACAGAATGAAGGGCTGGGAATGGTCGGGATTTCCCCCAAGGACAATCGGGAATTCCCCCCCGTTCCCGTTCCCGGTCCCGGTCCCTCACCGCAGGTGCCGGGTGCGGATGTGCCGCCGGATGCCGACGCCGGAGCGCAGAACCTTCCCACAGCCCGGCCACAGGCAGCTGAACAGCACCGGGCGCTGCCGGGGACAGGGACAGGGATGGCACCACTGTCACCCGGTGTCACCCGGGGTCACCCGGGGTCACCTGGAGTCACCTGGTGTCATCCAGAGTCATCCAGTGTCACCCAGAGTCAGCTGGGATCACCTGGGATCACCCGGTGTCAGCCGGGGTCACCCAGTGTCACCTGGTGTCACCTGGAGTCACCTGGTGTCACCCAGAGTCACTCGGTGTCACCTGGTGTCACCCAATGTCACCCAGTGTCACCCGGAGTCACTCAGAGTCATCCACAGTCAGCCAGTGTCACCCGGGGTCACCCGGTGTCACCTGGGGTCATCCAGAGTCACATGGAGTCACCCGGGGTCACCCAGAATCATCCGGTGTCACTCGGAGTCACCTGGAGTCACCCAGTGTCACCCGGTGTCAGCCGGTGTCAGCCGGAGTCACCCAGTGTCACCCAGGGTAACCTGGAGTCACCTGGTGTCAGCCAGTGTCACTCTGTGTCACCCGGTGTCATCCAGAGTCACCCGGGGTCACACGGTGTCACCTGGAGTCACCCGGTGTCACTCAGTGTCACCCGGTGTCACCCAGAGTCACCTGATGTCAGCTGGGGTCACTCAGAGTCACCCGGTGTCACCTGATGTCACACAGAGTCACCCAATGTCACCCGGAGTCACCCAGAGTCACACGGCGTCACCCGGAGTCAACTGGGGTCACCTGATGTCACCCAGTGTCACCCAGCGTCACCTGGTGTCACCCAGAGTCACCTGATGTCAGCCGGTGTCAACCAGAGTCACCCAGAGTCACCCGGAGTCACCCAGTGTCACCCGATGTCACTCACTGCCATCCAGAGTCACCCGGTGTCACCCGGAATCACCCAGAGTCACCCAGTGTCACCCCGAGTCACCCGGCCCCAGAGTCACCCAGAGTCACTCGGTGTCACCCGGTGTCACCGTCCCCACCCCGCTGTCACCCGCTGTCCCCCCGACCTTCCTGCGGCGCGGCGCCGGCTCCTCCGGCGGGGGCGGCTCCGGGTCGGTGTCGAAGCCGTCGTCGGGCGGAGGGGACGCGGTGACACCGGCACGGGGAGGGGACACGGTGACACCGGCACGGAGAGGTGACATGGTGGCACCGTGGTGAGGAGGTGACATGGTGGCACTGTCCCGGGGAGGTGACATGGTGACACCGTCCCGGGGAGGTGACGCAGTGGCACCGCCATGAGGAGGGGATGCGGTGACACCACCATGGAGAGGTGACATGGTGACACTGTCCCGGGGCGGGGACATGGTGACACCGTCCCGGGGCGGTGACGCGGTGGCGCTGCCGGCGCTGCTCCAGTGGCCGCTGGTGGTGCTGCTGCCGCTGTCCGAGACGTCCCCACCGTCCCTCCAGGGGTCACCGGCCACGCGCCAGCCTGGGGAGGACACGGGGGAACTGTCACCATGGGGACACGGTGGCACTGTCACCATGGGGACACGGTGGCACTGTCAGTGAGGGGACACGGTGGCACTGTCACCGAGGGGACACGGTGACACTGTCACCAATGGGACACGGGGGAACTGTCACCCAGGGGACACGGTGGCACTGTCACCCAGGGGACACGGGGGCACTGTCACCATGGGGACACGGGGGCACTGTCACCAAGGGGACACGGTGGCATTGTTCATGAGGGGACACGGTGGCACTGTCAGCGAGGGGACACGGTGGCACTGTCACCTCAAGGACATGGGGACAGCTTGAACCCCTGAGGGGACACGGTGCCATTGTCACCATGGGGACACAGTGCCACTGTCATTGACAGGACACGGTGGCATTGTCACTGAGTGGACACGGTGCCATCGTCACCTCAAGGACAACTGAACCCCTGAGGGGACACGGTGCCACCTTGGGGACACAGAGCCACTGAAGCCCTGAGGGGACATTGTCACTGTCACCTTGGGGACACTGCCACCATCACTGCCACCTCAGGGACACTGCCACTGTCAACTTGGGGTCACTGCCACCACACCCTGGGGACACTGTCACTGTCACCTTGGGGACACTGCCACTGTCACCCTGGGGACACTGCCACTGCCACCTTGGGGACATTGTCACTGTCACCTCGGGGACACTGCCATTGTCACCTCGGGGTCACTGCCATTGTCACCTTGGGGACACTGCCATTGTCACCCTGGGGACATTGTCACCGCCACCTTGGGGACACTGCCATTGTCACCTCGGGGACAACTTCCTCCCTCTGACGGGAATTCTAGGGGGGGGTGAAAATCCAGGGGAATTCCCAGAGAATTCCCAGCTCCTCCTCCCGGAATTCCCGGAATTCCGCGCCTCTCCCCGCTCGTCCCGCCGCCTGTGTCCCTCTGGTGTCACCCTTGGGTGCCACCCTTGGGCTCCAGCGCTCCTGGAGCAATGGGAACCATTCCTTCCCCATTCCCAAGGAATTCCCGATCCCTGTGGAAGCGACACTTGGCGATCTGGAATTCCCTGAGAGCTGGGATCGGGATTTCTCCCAGGGAACGAACTGGAGTTGCTCCAGGAGAAGCTCGGCTTGGAATTTTGGGAATTCCTTCATGGCAAGGGTTTTGGAATCCCCATTCCCAAGGAATCCCCATTCCCAAGGAATTCCCAACCCCTCCGGAAGCGCCGCCACCACCCCGGCCTCACCCCCCTCCCTCCCTCCCTCCTCCATTCCAGGACCGGATATTCCCGGTGGATTCCCGGCATTCCCGGTGCGGATCCCAGGGAATTCCCCCCGGGAATTTCCCGGGAATGACTCACGGGTGGGGGCGGGGCTGCAGGACAGGCTGGTCAGCACCAGCGCCGCCACCATCTCGTCCATCTCCAGCGCCGCCGCGCCCGCCGGGGAACTCCTGCCGGGACAGCGGGAAAAGGGTCGGGAATTCCGCCGGGAAAAGCGGGAAAAGGGTCGGGAATTCCGCCGGGAAAAGTGGGAAAGGGTCGGGAATTCCACCGGGAAAAGCGGGAAAAGGGTCGGGAATTCTGCCGGGAAAAGCAGGAAAAGGGTCAGGAGTTCCGCCGGGAAAAGCGGGAAAAGGGTCAGGAATTCCGCCGGGAAAAGCGGGAAAAGGGTCGGGAATTCCGCCGGGAAAGGGTCGGCCCCGCCCGCAGATCCCGGCCCGGGAAGGGAAGGGAGGAGGAATTTTGGGAAAGGGTTTGGATCACCGGGGAAGTGCCCGGTGGGATCGGCCCCGGAGCGCTGGGCTGGGCCGGGATGGGGGGGACAAATTGGGGAATTTTGGGATTTGGGATTGAAATTGGGGAATTCCAGGATTTGGGATCGAAATTGGGGAATCCTAAGTGGAGAAACTCTGGGATATCCCAGGATTTGGGATCCGAACCCAGGGAATCCCAGGATTTGGGATCAAAACTGGGGAATCCCAGGATTTGGGATCCAACTCAGGAAATTTCGGGATTTGGGATCCAAACTGGCGAACCCCAGGATTTGGGATCCAGATCAGGGAATCTGGTGGAGAAACTCTGGGATATCCCAAGATTTGGGATCCAAATTGGAGAATCCCAGGATTTGGGATCTAAATTGGAAAATCCCAGGATTTGGGATCCTAGATGGGGAATCACAGGATTTGGGATCCAACCCAGGGAATCCCAGGATCTGGGATCCAAATAAGGGAATCTCAGGCAGAGAAACTCTGGGATATCCCAGGATTTGGGATTGAAATTGGAAAATCCCAGGATTTGGGATAGAAATCGGGGAATCCCAGGATCTGGGATCCAAATTGAGAATCCCAGGTGCAGAAACTCTGGGCTATCCCAGGATACAGGATCCATACTGGGGATTCCCAGATTTGGGATCCAATTTGGGGAATCTCAGGTGGAGAAACTCTGGGATATCCCAGGATTTGGGATCCAACCCAGGGAATCCCAGGATTTGGGATCCAAATTGAGAATCCCAGGATTTGGGATCGAAATCAGGGAATCCCAGGATTTGGGACCCAACTCAGGGAATTTCAGGATTTGGGATCCGAATTGGGGAATCCCAAGTGGAGAAACTCCGGGGTATCCTGGGATTTGGGATCAAAACTGGGGAATCCCAAGATCTGGGATCCAAACTGGGAAACCCCAGGATTTGGCATCCAAATTGAGAATCCCAGGATGCGGGAGCCAATTTGGGGAATCTCAGGTGGAGAAACTCTGGGATATCCCAGGGATTTGGGATCAAAAATTGAGAATCCAAGGATTTGAGATGTGTCTAAGACAAGATGGAAACCGGGGAATCCCAGGATGAGGAATCCAAAATGAGGAATCCCAGGATTTGGGATGGAAATCGGGGAAACCCCAGGATTTGGGATCCAGATCAGGGAATCTGGTGGAGAAACTCTGGGATATCCCAGGATTTGGGATCCAAATCAGGGAACCCCAGGATTTGGGATCCAAATTGGAAAATCCCGGGATTTGGGATCGAAATTGGAAAATCCCAGGATTTGGGATCGAAACTGGAGAATCCCGGGACTTGAGATCCAAACTGAAGAATCTCAGGATTTGGGATCGAAATTGGGGAATCCCAGGATTTGGGATCCAAACTGGGAAATCCCAGGATTTGGGATATAAATTGTGGAATCTCAGGTAGAGAAACTCTGGGATATCCAAGGATTTGGGATTTAAAACGGAGAATTCCAAGATCTGGGATCCAAATTGGGGAACCCCAGGATTTGGGATCCAAATTGGAGAATCTCAGGTGGAGAAACTCTGGGATATCCTGGAATTTGGGATCCAAAATGGGGAATCCCAGGATTTGGGATCCCATCCCAGGACCCCGGTACCTGCTGGGAACGTCGATGCCGCCGGACACGGATCCCTCGGGAACGCCGGGAGCGTCCTGCGCCCTCCAGCCCGCCGGGAATCCCGGGAATCGCTCATCCTGGAGAAGGCGGGAGAGCTTTGGGAGCGGCTTTGGGATCGCCCGGAATCCCACGGGATCCTTGCTTTGGTGCTGATCCCAAAAAATCCACCCCCGGCAATCCCAAATCCAGGGATTCCCAAAGGAATTTTCCCCCCTCCCTTTCCATGGGTTTGGGTGTTCCCGGCATTCCCAAATTTATTCCAGGTGGATGAAAGGATGAAATCCCGGATGGAAAACGGATCCCACGGCCCCAAATCATCCATGCAAAGCCCCCTGCTTCCCAAATCCCCAAATTCCCCAGTTCCCAAATTCCCGAATTCCCTAAATTCCCCAAATTCCCCAATTTCCCAAATTCCCCAAATTCCCAAACTCTCAAATTCCCCAAATCCCAAATTCTCGAATTACCCAATTCCCCAAATTCCCCAATTCCCAATTTCCCAAATTCCCCAATTCCCAAATTCCCCAAATTCCCAAATTCCCCAATCCCCAAGTTCCCCAAATTCCCAAATCCTCAAATTCCCCAATCCCCAAATTCTCCAAATTCTCCAAATTCCCAAATTCCCGAATTCCCCAAATTCCCCAATTCCCAAATTCCCCAAATTCCCCAATTCCCAAATCCCCCAAATTCCCCAATTCCCGAATTCCCAAATTCCCAAAAATTCCCCAAATCCCCAAATTCTCCAAATTCCCCAAATCCCCGAATTCCCCAAATTCCCCAATTCCCCCAATCCCCCAAATTCCCCATTCCCAATTCCCAATTCCCCAAATTCCCGATTTTTGGGAAAATCCCAGCCTGGAATTGTCACCCCGGGGTTCCCATCCCGGGATCGGGATTTGGGGAATCGGCACTGGGATCCCCCCCCCCCAAAAAAACCCGGAATCGAGGATTTTCCGCGGGGATCCGGAATCTCAGCCTGGAATTTGGGGGATGGAATTCCCCCGGGATTGGGATGGGGGGGATTTGATTCCTTTGGGATCGGAAGGGCAGAGCAGGAGGGGTTGGCGGGAGGGAATTCCACGGACAGAATTCCATGGACAGAATTCCAAGGACAGGAGGAAATTCCATGGACAGGAGAGAATTCCATGGACAGAATTCCATGGACAGAATTCCATGGACAGGAGGAAATTCCATGGACAGGAGAGAAATCCATGGACAGAATTCCATGGAAAATGGGAGGGAATTCCATGGACAGAATTCCATGGACAGAATTCCATGGATGGGAGGGAATTCCATGGATGAGAGGGAATTCCATGGACAGGAAGAAATTCCACGGACAGAATTCCATGGACAGAATTCCATGGAAAATGGGACAGAATTCCATGGACAAAATTCCATGGACAGAATTCTATGGACGGGAGGGAATTCCATGGATGAGAGGGAATTCCATGGGCAGAATTCCATGGACAGGAGGAAATTCCATGGATGGGAGGGAATTCCATGGACAGATTTCCATGGATGGGAGGGAATTCCATGGACAGAATTCCATGGACAGAATTCCATGGATGGGAGGGAATTCCAGGGACAGGATTCCAAGGACAGGAGGGAATTCCAAGGACAGAATTCCATGGGTGGGAGGGAATTCCATGGGTGGGAGGGAATTCCATGGGTGGGAGGGAATTCCATGGATGGGAGGGAATTCCATGGAGGGAATTCCATGGATGGGAGGGAATTCCAGGGACAGGATTCCATGGATGGGAGGGAATTCCATGGACGGAATTCCATGGATGGGAGGGAATTCCATGGGCAGAATTCCATGGACAAAATTCCAGGGACAGGAGGGAATTCCATGGAAAATGAGAGGGAATTCCACGGATGGGAGGGAATTCCATGGACAGAATTCCATGGGCAGGAGGGAATTCCAAGGACAGAATTCCATGGGTGGGAGGGAATTCCATGGATGGGAGGGAATTCCATGGACGGGAGGGAATTCCATGGACAAAATTCCAGGGACGGAAGGGAATTCCAAGGACAGGATTCCATGGATGGGAGGGAATTCCATGGACAGAATTCCAAGGACAGAATTCCATGGAATTCCATGGAAGGACATTCCCAGCCCACCCCCAGCAGGACGGAAGCGCCGAGCGCGTCGAGCTCCGGAATAAATTCCCAATTTTTTGGGAAAACCCCCCCCCAAATCCCCGCTTTTTGCCGGAATTCGGGATTTCTCCGGAGCAACCGGATCCGGTGACGCACCCCAGACCCCGGAATGGCGGAATTCCCGGGGGGGAAAAAATCCCGGGAATTTTCCCTCCCATCCCCATCCCGGGAGGTACCTGCGGCTCCTGGAGCTGCCGGAGGCGTCCGGGGCTCGGGAATTCGGGATTTGGGAATTCGGGGTTGGGGAATTCGGGGTTGGGGGATCCAGGATTCGGGAATTTGGGGTTGAGGAATTCGGGATTTGGGAATTTGGGGTTGGGGGATCCAGGGTTTGGGAATTCGGGATTTGGGAATTCGGGGTTGGAGGATCCGGCATTGGGGAATTCAGGATTTGGGAATTGGGGGTTGGGGGATCCAGGATTCGGGAATTTGGGGTTGAGGAATTCGGGATTTGGGATTTTGGGATTTGGGAATTCGGTGTTGGGGAATTCGGAACTCGGGAATTTGGGATTTGGGAATTCGGGATTTGGGAATTCAGGGTTGGGGGATCCAGGATTTGGGGATCTGGGATTTGGGAATTCGGTGTTGGGGAATTCGGAACTCGGGAATTTGGGATTTGGGAATTCGGGATTCGGGAATTCAGGGTTGGGGGATCCGGGATTCGGGAATTCGGGATTTGGGAATTCAGAGTTTGGGAATTCGGGGTTTGGGAATTGGGGGTTCGGGAATTCGGGATTTGGGAATTCGGGGTTGGGGTCCGGGGGCTCCGGGCGCTGCCGCGGGGCCGATCCCGGGACGCGGGCGCCGAGCAGGGAGCGCTTCCCCAGGAACGAGGCCATGGCCCCGACGGCCCTGCGGACAGACGGACGGACACCGGGCTGGCACCGGGGACAGACGGATGGACACGGCAATGGGCCAGGGACATGGGGACAGACAGACGGACACGGGGATGGCACCAGGGACAGACAGACAGACATGGGGAACGGGCTGGGGACAGACGGACGGACACAGCGTTGACACCGGAGGACAGACGGACAGACACGGCGCTGGCACCGGGGACGGACATGAGGGTGGCACTGGGGACAGACGGACGGACACAGGGATGGCACCGAGGGACAGATGGATGGACACGGGGATGGCATCAGGGACAGACAGATGGACACAGTGATGTCACTGGGGACAGACCGACAGACACAGGGAATGGGCTGGGGACAGATGGACGGACACAGCGTTGACACCGGAGGACAGATGGATGGACACGGCGCTGGCACCAGGGACAGACGGACGGAGACGGGGAATAGGCCAAAGACAGACAGACGGACACAGGGATGGCACCGGGGGACAGACGGACGGACATGAGGATGGCACTGGGGGACACGCTGCAGACAGACGGACGGACGTGGGGGGTAACACTGGGAACAGACAGATGGACACGGGGATGGCACTGGCGGTGTGCGGACAGACGGACAGACACGGGGATGGCACCAGAGACACGGGGACAGACGGATGGACACAGGGCCGGCACTGGGGACAGACGGACGGATGCAGTGGTGGCACTGGGGGTGTGGGGACAGACAGACGGACGTGGGAATGACATTGGGGATACGGGGACAG
This sequence comes from Phylloscopus whistleri, assembly GCA_017589585.1. NCBI lineage: Eukaryota > Metazoa > Chordata > Aves > Passeriformes > Phylloscopidae > Phylloscopus > Phylloscopus whistleri. The sequence continues at coordinate 33,427 of JADMLD010000161.1, read as the reverse complement.
ACGGACGGACACAGGGCTGGCACCAGAGACATGGGGACAGACAGATGGACACGGGGCTGGCACCGGGGACAGACGGACGGACACGGGGGTAGAACCAGGGACACGGGGACAGACAGACGGACACAGGGGTAGAACCAGGGGACAGACAGACGGACACAGGGATGGAGCTGGGGACAGACAGAGGGACATGGGGGTGACACCGGGAGATGGCACTGGGGACAGACAGACGGACACAGGGATGGCACCAGGGACACGCTGGGGACAGACGGACAGACATGGGAATGGCACTGGGAGGTGGCACCGGGGACAGACGGACACAGGGGTGGCATTGGGGATGTGGGGACAGACAGACAGACACGGGAATGGCACCAGGGACAGACAGACAGACACAGGGGTGGCACCAGGAGCTGGCACTGGGCAGAGAAACTCCGGGATATCCCAGGATTCGGGATCCCAACCCAGGGAATCCCAGGATTCGGGATCCCAACCCAGGGAATCCCAGGATTCGGGATCTCCTCATTTCCTTCGGGATTTTCCTTTTCCCTCCTCCCCCTTTTCCCCTCCCCCCTCCGGCCCCTCAGCCCAGCGGGGAAAGGGGAAATTCCCGGAATTCCCCAGCCAATATCCCAAAAAAACCCCAGAGCCCGATCCCAGCTGTTCCCGACCCGGCACGGATCCCAAAAAATGAGGAATTCTGGGGTTTTTTTGTGGGAAAAAACCAGGAAAAGCGGCACAAATCCCTCTCCATATTTTTTTTCCCATTTTTTCCCCTTTTCCACGTTTCTTTTCCCTTTTTTTTCCCTTTTCCACATTTTTCCCCATTTTTTCCCCTTTTTTTCCCATTTTCCCCCTTTTTTCCCATTTTCCACCTTTTTTCCCCATTTTTTCCCCTTTTTTTCCATTTTTCCCCTTTTCCACCTTTTCTTTCCCCATTTTTTCCCTTTTCCACCTTTTTTTTCCCATTTTTCCCCCTTTCCACCTTTTTTTCCCCATTTTTCCCCTTTTCCACCTTTTTTCCCCATTTTTCCCCTTTTTTTCCCATTTTTTCCCCTTTTCCACCTTTTTTTTTCCCCATCCCCAGGAGAAATTCCCTGAATTTCAGCCTCGTTCCCACTTTTCCCTCTGGCGCTTCCCAAAAAAACCAAAAATTTCTCTCCTCATCCCAAAACTTCCCCAGAAAAATTCCACACTCAGGATTTTCCACCAGAATTTGTTTTGGGTTTTTTTTTTCCCCATAAAAAAGAATTTTTGACCAAAACCCCAAAAAACCCAAATAAACCCCCCAAAAAAACCCCAAAATAAACCCAAATAAAAACCCCCAAAAAACCCAAATAAACCCAAATAACCTCCAAATAAATCCCTAAAAGACCCAAAAACCCCCCAAATAAACCCCAAATAAACCCCCCAAAAACCCAAAAAAACCCCAAATAAACCCCAAAAAGCCCCAAATAAAACCCAAATAAAATCCCCAAAAATCCCAAATAAACGCCCCCAAAAACCCAAATATAACCCCAAAAAACCCCAAAAACCCAAATAAAGTCCCCAAAAACCCCAAATACCCCCCCAAACCCCAAATAAACCCCCCAAACCCCTAAAAACCCCAAAACCCCAAATAAACCCCGAATACCCCAATAAACCCCAAAAAACACCAAATAAACCCCAAATAACCTCCAAATAAACTCCTAAAAGACCCCAAAAAAAACCCCCCAAATATAAACCCAAATAAACCCCCAAACCCCAGACAAACCCCAGATAACCCCCCAAACCTCAAAAAACCCAAATAAATTCCCCCAAACCCCAAAAAACTCCAAATAAACCCCAAAACCCCAAATAAGCCCCCCAACCCCCAAAAAAAAACCCAAATAAGGCCCAATGGACCCCCCAAATAAGCCCCAAAAAACCCCAAATAAACTAAAAAAATCCAAAAACCCCAAATAAAACCCAAATTAACCCCCCAAATAAACCCCAAAAACACCCAAATAAATCCCAAATAAACCCAAATAAACCCCCAAAAATCCCCAAATAAACCCCCAAAGAACCCCAAATAAACCCCAAAGAAACCCCCAAATAAAACCCCCAAATAAACCCAACCCCCCCCAAACCCCTTTTTTAGGACCGAACCCGGGCGGGTTTGGGGTTTTGGGGTTTTTTTGGGACCGCGCGCGCTCCCGGCCGCGGGCACGTGGGGGAGGAGGAGGAGGAGGAGGAGGGAGGCGGCACCGGGCGGGGCAGGCGGAGGGACGGACGGACGGACGGACAGAGGGAGCGGGAACGGGGAGGGGAGCGGCGTGAGTGCGGGACGGACGGACAGACAGACGGGGGACTAGGGGGGGGACTGGGGGGGACAGACAGACAGCGGGACCGAGGGGGGACGGACAGACAGACAGCGGGACTGGGGGGACAGACAGACAGCGGGATTGGAGGGGGACTGGGGGACAGGACAGAAGGAGTGGGGGGACAGACAGACAGACAAACAGCGGGAGTGGGAGGGGACAGACAGCGGGACTGGGGGGGACAGAGGGACTGGGGGGACAGACAGACAGCGGGATTGGGGACAGACAGACTCTGGGACTGGGGGGACAGACAGACAGAGGGGACTGGGGGGACGGACAGACACAGGGACTGGGGGGACGGACAGAGCGGGACTGAGGGGACAGACAGACAGACAGACAGGGGGATTGGGGGGACAGACAGACTCTGGGACTGGGGAGGGACAGAGCGGGACTGGGGGGACAGACGGACAGACAGAGGGAGTGGGGGGACAGACAGACAGAGGGACTGGAGGGGGACAGACAGACAGCAGGACTGGGGGACAGACTGACAGAGGGACTGGGGACAGACGGACACAAGGCAGGGAATGCCGGAATGGGACAGACGGACACCGGGCAGGGAACAGACACCGACACCGGCCGGACCCCCCCGAGCAGCACCGGGGAAGGCGCTGCGCTCCCGGTACCGGCAGAACCCGCACCCCGCCCCGCCCGGGACCATCCCGGTACCGGCGGAACCCCCAGCCCGCCCCGGCTCCGCTCCCGCTCACCCCGGCTCGCTCCGGCTCCCGGCAATGCCCGATCCCGGTAATTCCCGGTTGCCAATTAATTCCCGGTTCCCAATTCCCGGTTCCGGTAATTCCCGGTTCCCAATTCCGGTTCCCGGGCTGCAGCCGCGCCGGGCGGGCGGGGCGGGGGCGGAGCCGCGGCCGGGCGGGAACGCCGCTCCCGCGCGCGCGTTTTTTTTTGGTTTTCTTTTAATAATTATTATTATTATTTCATCCCTAATTATTTTCTTCCTCTCTTTCTCTCCCCCCACCCCCATCCCCACCGGAGGAAAGGAGCTCGGGGCAGGCGGGCGGCACCGCCGGTACTCACCGAGCGCCGCTCGCTGCCCGCCCGGCCCCGCCGCCGGCGGGTTAAAGCTCCGGGGCCGGGCTGCTGTAAACAACCTCGGCCCACATGCTCGGCCCCTTCCTGCGCATTGGCTCCGCCGGGGCCGCTCCGTGCAACGCCCCCGCAGCCCGGCCCGGCACGGCTCGGCTCGGCACGGCTCGGGGATGCCCGCGGGGGAAGGGGAGCCGGGAGGGCGGCGGCGGCCCCCGGTTCTGCCCCGGTTCCCTGCTGCAACCCCCGGTTCTCCCCGGCCTCTCCCCCCGTTCTCCCCTCGCTCTCCCCCTCCTTCTCCCCTTCCTTCTCCCCCCGGTTTCTCTCCCTCGTTCTCCTCCCGGTTCTCCCCCTGGCTCTTCCTCCCGGTTCCCGGCTTCTCCCCCGGTTCTCCCCCCGGTCCTTCCCTGCTTCTCCCCCTGCTTCTCTCCCTCGTTCTCCCCCGATTTCTCTCCCTCCTTCTCCCCCGGTTCTCCCCCTGCTTCTTTTCCTACTTCACTCCCTGGCTCGCTCTCTCGTTCTCCCCCGGTTCTTTTCCCAGATCTCCCCCGGTTTCTCCCCCTCGCTCTCCCTCCTTCCTCGTTCTCCCCCTGCTCTCCCCCCCGGTTCCTCCCTCGCTCTCGCCCTGCTTCTCCCTTGGTTCTCCCCCTGCGTCTCCCCTCGTTCTCCCCCCGGTTTTTCCGGTTCTCCCCTGGTTTTCTCCCTGGCTCTCCCCTCGTTCTCCCCTTCCTTCTCCCCCGGTTCCCCCTGCCTCTCTTGCTGCTTCTCTCCCTGGCTCTCTCCCTCGTTCTCCCCCGGTTCTTTTCTGGTTCTCCCCCGGTTCTCCCCCTGCTTTCCTCCTTGATCTCCCCTCGTTCTCCCCCTGCTTCTTTTCCGGTTCTCCCCCTCGCTTCTCCCTCTTCCTTCCTCGTTCTCCCCCCGGTTCTTTTCCCGGTTCTCCCCCCGGCTCTCCCCCGGTTCTCTTCTCGCTCTCCTGCTTCTCCCTTGGTTCTCCCCCTGCCTCTCCCCTGGTTCTTTTCGCGATTCTCCCCCTCGCTCTCCCCTTCCTTCTCCCCCGGTTCTTTTCCGGTTCTTTTCCCGTTCTTTTCCGGTTCTTTTCCTGTTCTCCCCCGGTTCTCCCCGCCCAGCCGGGCCCGCGGGCTCCGCTCTTTTACGCCGAGGGCGCTCGGTGGCTTTTTCGTCGCTTTTTTTGTCGCTTCCTGGATTGGTTTGAGCTTTTTTTTTTAATTTCTTTTTTTTTAAAGCTCGGGTTTAGCCATGAAAACACTTTCGGGCCGTCGAGGCTTTTTTTTTTTTTTTTTTTTTTTTTTTTTCTTTTTTTTTTTTTTTTTTTTCTGGGACTCCCCGCCCTGCAGCCCTTTCCCAAGGGATGGGGATCCTCCTGCACCCCCTTCCCGAGGGATCGGGGTTCCCATGATCCCTTTACCCCATTCCCAAGGGATTGGGGTTCCCTGCTTTCCCAAGGGATTGGGGTCCCCATGATCCCTTTCCCGAGGAATTGGGATCTTCCCGCATTCCCTTCTCAAGGATTTCGGAACCCCTTTTACCCCCTTCCCAAGGAATTGGGTTCACTCTTACCCCATTCCCAAGGATTTGGGGATCCTCCTGCACCCCATTCCCAAGGGATTGGGGCCCCCGTGATCTCATTCCCAAGGGATGGGGCTCCCCCTTTACCCCATTCCCGAGGGATTTGGGTCTCTGTCATCCATTTCCCAAATAATTGGGATCTTCCTGCATCCCCTTCCCAAGGATTTGGGTTCCCCTTTACCCCATTCCCAAGGAATTGGGATCTTCCTGCATCCCTTTCCCAAGGAATTGGGGTCCCCATGATCCCTTTCCCAAAGAATTGGGATCTTCCTGCATTTCCTTCCCAAGGATTTGGGTTCCCCTTTACCCCATTCCCAAGGATTTGGGATCCCCCTTTACCCCCTTCCCAAGGATTTGGGATCCCCCTTTACCCCATTCCCAAGGGATTGGGATCCCCCTTTACCCCATTCCCAAGGATATGGGATCCCCTTTACCCCATTCCCAAGGGATGGGGATCCCCCTTTACCCCATTCCCAAGGGATGGGGATCCCCCTTTACCCCCTTCCCAAGGGATTGGGATCCCCCTTTACCCCATTCCCAAGGATTTGGGATCCCCCTTTACCCCATTCAAAAGGGATTGGGATCCCTCTTTACTCCATTCCCAAGGATTTGGGTTCCCCCTTTACCCCATTCCCAAGGGATTGGGATCCCCCTTTACCCCATTCCCAAGGATTTGGGATCCCCTTTACCCCATTCCCAAGGGATTGGGATCCCCCTTTACCCCATTCCCAAGGATTTGGGTTCCCCTTTACCCCATTCCCAAGGGATTGGGATCCCCCTTTACCCCATTCCCAAGGATTTGGGATCCCTGTGATCCCATTTCGGGATCGCTCCTTTTGGCCTTCATTTCCCTTCGTTTTTCCCCTCCCAAACCCTTCAGCTTTTCGTCTCCACAACACAAAAAACCCCAAATTTTGCTGCTGGTGCCTTCGCAGCGCGTGAGGGCAGAGCTGCCGTACAAACACCGGGCCCCGGGCCAGCCTCTAAAAATGTTTATTTGCACCACCAAGGAATTTCCACAGGAATTTCCACAGCCCAGGTGGGGCTTTACTGCCGAGGGAAAACGCTGGGACGAGGTTGCGATGGTAAATGATGAAACCCGACGCGATTTCCCAACAAAATATCATTTTTTTTTTTAATTTGTAAAACCAAATACCTCTCCAACGCGGCCGAAACAGGAGCCGAAATCTTCTGTTTGCGGAAACGCTCCTGAGTTTCTTCCCAAGCTCCTCAGGCTTGGGTTTCTCAGCTCGTTAGGTGCTAAAATGAAAATTAAAATGAAAATTAAAATGCAAAGCGAGTTGTTACGTACGCAGAGGAGGTGCCTGTGGAATTCATCGCCCTGAGAGCTCACCTGGGCTGGCAGCTTGTGCTGCTGCCACACCTGAGAGGAGATTCCCAAACACAGGATGGGCTGCTCCTCATCTTCCTCCGTCATCTCCCCTCATGGACACTCATCTTCCTCCATGGCTTCCCCTCGTGGCTGCTCCTCATCTTCCTCCATGATCTCCCCTCATCTTCCTCCGTGATCTCCCCTCTTGGACACTCATCTTCCTCCGTCATCTCCCCTCAGCTTCCTCAGTGATCTCCCCTCATGGCTGCCCCTCATCTTCCTCCATGACCTCCTCTCATGGCTGCTCCTCAGCTTCCTCCGTGATCTCCCCTCATGGATACTCATCTTCCTCCATGGTCTCCCCTCATGGCTGCTCCTCGTCTTCCTCCGTCATCTCCCCTCAGCTTCCTTAGTGATCTCCCCTCATCTTCCTCTGTGATCTCCCCTCATCTTCCTCCGTGATCTCCCCTCAGCTTCCTCAGTGATCTCCCCTCATGGCTGCTCCTCATCTTCCTCTGTGATCTCCTCTCATCTTCCTCCATGACCTCCCCTCAGCTTCCTCCATGATCTCCCCTCATAGCCGCCCCTCATCTTCCTCCATGATCTCCCCTCATGGCTGCCCCTCACACCCCATGCCTGCCCCTCATCTTCCTCCATGATCTCCCCTCAGCTTCCCCCGTGATCTCCGCTCATGGACACTCATCTTCCTCCATGACCTCCTCTCACGGCTGCTCCTCATCTTCCTCTGTGATCTCCCCTCATCTTCCTCCATGATCTCCCCTCCGCTTCCTCCGTGATCTCCCCTCATGGCTGCCCCTCATGTTCCTCCACGACTTCCCCTCATGGACACTCATTTTCCTCCATGACCTCCTGTCATGGTTGCCCCTCATCCTCCTCCATGATCTTCCCTCATGGACACTCATCTTCCTTCATGACCTTCCCTCATGGCTGCCCCTCATGTTCCTCCATGATCTCCTCTCATGGCCACCCCTCACAAACATGGAGGGGGATGTTATCTCCACCATGATCCCCCCTCATGGACACTCATTTTCCTCCGTGCTCTGCCCTCATGGCCGCCCTTCACAAACATGGACACCCCTTATCTCCTCCATGATTTCTCCTCATGGACACTCATCTTCCTCCATGATCTCCCCTCATGGCTGCCCCTCACACCCCATGGCCACCGCTCATCTGCCTCCATGACCTCCCCTCATGGCTGCCCCTCACAAACATGGACACCCCTTATCTCCACCATGACCTCCCCTCATGGCCACCCCTCATCTTCCTCCATGGTCTCCCCTCATGGCCGCCCCTCACACCCCATGGTCACCCCTCATCCTCCTCCATGATCTCCCCTCATGGCCACCCCTCATCTTCCTCCATGACTTCCCCTCATGGCTGCCCCCCACGAACATGGACACCCCTTATCTCCACCATGATCTCTCCTCATGGCCGTCCCTCATCTTCCTCCATGACCTCCCGTCAGCTTCCTCCATGATCTCTCCTGATGGACACCCTTCATCTTCCTCCATGACCTCCCCTCATCTCCCCTCAGGGACACTGCTCATCTCCTCACAGCTGCCCCTCACAAACACCCCTCATCTCCTCATCTCCTCATCTCCTCTATGATTTCCCCTCACAGATACCGCTCCTGTCCTCCATGATCTCCCCTCATGGACACCCCTCATCTCCCCCATGATCTCCCCTCATCTCCTCCATGATGTCTCCTCACAGCTGCCCCTCACAAACACGGACACCCCTCATCTCCCCCACCACCTCCCCTTATCCTCCCCCATGATCTCCCCTCATCTCCGCCATGACCTCCGCTCACAACACGGACATTCCCCATCTCCCCCGGATCTCCCTGTCCCTTTTCCCTTTTCCCTTTTCCCCTTTCCCTCTCCCTCTCTCCCGCTCCTTTCCCGCCCCCCGGCGCTGGCGGGAACGCCGCGTGCCCTCCCCGCCCCCTCCCCCCGCCCTGGCTACGTGCAGTTCCCCACGAGGCGCCGCGCGCGCCCCCCGGCCGCGGGCACGGCCCCCGCCGCACGTTCGCGGGCCCCGCCCGCCCGCCCGCCAGGGGGAGGCGGGGCGGCGGCGGCCAATGGCGGCGGGCGGCGCCGCGCCGGCGGCCAATGGCGGCGGGAGCTGCGGGGAAAGCCACGCCCACCCGTCCCCCCCCCCCCCGCCCCCGGGGCGCCCATGGCGGCGGCGCGGCGCGAGTGGCGTCAGAGGCGGGCAGCGCTTCCCGCTGCGGGAGTGCGGGCGGCCCGCGGCCCTCAGCGGCCTCGGGTCTTCAGCGCCTTCAGTCCCTCAGCGCCCTCAGTCCCTCAGCGGCCTCGGGTCTTCAGCCATCGCCTCGAGTCTTCATCGCCTTCAGTCCCTCAGCGACCTCGGGTCTTCAGCGCCCTGGGCCCCTCCAGGGCGCCCTCAGTCCCTCAGCGGCCTCAGGTCTTCAGCGCCCTCAGTCCCTCAGCAGCCTCAGTCCCTCAGCGGCCTCTGTGCCTTAGTGTCCTCGGGTCTTCACCGCCCTGGGCCCCTCAGTGGCCTCGGGTTTTCAGCGTCCTCAGTCCCTCAGCGGCTTCAGTCCTTCAGTGGCCTCGGGTCTTCAGCCCCTTAAGCCTCTCAGCGGTCTCGGGTCTTCATTGCCCTCAGTCCCTCAGCAACCTCAGTCCCTCAGCGGCCTCTGTGCCTCAGTGTCCTCTGTTCTTCACCGCCCTGGGCCCTTCAGCGCCCTCAGTTGTTCACCGCCCTCAGTCCCTCAGCAACCTCAGTCCCTCAGCGGCCTCGGGTCTTCAGCGCCCTCAGTCCCTCAGCGCCCTCAGTCCTTCAGTGTCCTCGGGCCTTCAGCCCCTTAAGTCCCTCAGCGGTCTCGGGTTTTCAGCGCCCTCAGTCCCTCAGCGCCCTCAGTCCCTCAGTGTCCGCGGTTCTTCACTGCCCTCAGTCCCCTCAGCAGCCTCGGGTCTTCCTCCCCCTGGGCCCCTCAGCGGCTTCGGGTCTTCACCACCCGTGGTTTTTCACCGCCCTCGGCCCCTCAGCGCCCTGGGCCCCTCAGTGCCCTCGGTTCTTCATTGTCCTCGGTTCTTCATCACCCTCGGCCCCTCAGCACCCTCGGTTCTTCACTGCCCCCGGTGCTTTAGTGCCCTCAGCACCCCGGGGCCCCCCAGCACCCTCTGGCCTTCAGCGCTTTTGGCCCCCTCAGTGCTCTGAGCCCTTCAGCCCCCTCAGTCCTTGAGGCCCCTGAGCCCCCTCAGCCTTTCAGCTTTTTTAGTCCCCTCAGCCCTTCAGCCTCCTCATCATCCTCAGTCCCTTATTCCCCTCATCCCGCTCAGTCCCTTCATTTCCTTCACTCCTATTTCCCTCATTCCTTTAGTCCTTTCATTTTCTTCTTCCCTTCATCCTGCTCAGTCCCTTCATTCCATTATCCCTCTCATCCCTCTCATTCCCCTCATCCTCCTCCGTTCCTTAATTTTCTGCATTCCTTTATTCCCCCTACCCTGCTAAATCCTTTTATCCCCTCAGTTCTCTCAGTCCCTTCATTCCCTTCTCTCTCGGCCCCTCAATTCCCTCATTCCCCTCATCCCTGAACTCCACTCATTCTCTAATTCCCCTCATCCCCTAATTCTTCTCATTCCACCCTCATTCCCTTCCTTCCCCATTCCCCTCATCCCCTCATTCCCCTCATTCCCTCATTCCATCATTCTCTCATCCCTCTTATTCCCCTCATTCCCTCATCTCCTAATTCCTCTCCCCCTCATTCCCCATTCCCTGTTCCTCTCCCTCATTTCCTCATCCCCCCATTTCCTAATTCCCCTCATTTCCTCATCCCTGAATTCCCCAATTCCCCTCATCCCCTAATTTCCCTCATCCCCCTATTCCCCTCTTCCTCTCATCCCTGAATTTCCCACATCCCCTCATTCCCTAATTCCCCATTCCCCTCATCCCTGAATTTCCATCATCCCCTCATTCCCTAATGCCCCATTCCCCTCATCCCTGAATTTCCATCATCCCCTCATTCCCTAATGCCCCATTCCCCTCATCCCTGATTTCCCTAATTCCCATAATTTCCCTCCTTCCCCATTCCCCTCCTTCCCTCATCCCCCTCATCCCCTCATCCCTGAATTCCCCTCATTTCCCTCATTCCCCATTCCCATCCTTGCCTATGCCCCTCCTTCCCTCATTTCCTCATTCCCCTATTCCCCTCATCCCCCTAATTCTTCTCATTCCCTCATCCCATCATTCCCCTCATCCCCTCATTCCTCTTATCCCCTAATTCCACTCTTCCCTAATGCCCCATTCCCCTCATCCCCTCATTCCCCTTCATTCCAATTCCCCCCATTCCCCTCTTCCCCTAATTTCCTCATCCCCTCATTCCCCTCATTTCTCTCATTCCCCAGTCCCCTCCTTGCCTATTCCCCTCCTTCCCTCATTCCCCTATTCCCCTCATCCCCTAATTCCTCTCATTCCATCATTCCCCTCATTCCCTCATCTCCTAATTCCCCTCATTCCCTCATCTCATCATTGCTCTCATTCCCTAATTCCACTCATCCCCTCATCCCCTAATTCCCCTCATTCCAACTCCCCCATTCCCCTCATCCCCTCATCCCTGAATTCACCTCATTCCCCTCCTTGCCTATTCCCCTTCTTCCCTCATTTCCTCATCCCCCTCATTCCCTAATTCCCCCCTCATCCCATCATCCCTCTCATTTCCCAATTCCACTCTTCCCCTCATTCCTAATGCCCCATTCCCCTCATTCCCTCATCCCCTATTTCCCCTCATTCCCTCGTTCCTATTCCCCTCTTCCCCACATTCCCTCATCCCTGAATTCCCTAATTCCCTTATCCTCCTCATTCCCTAATTCCCTTCATCCCCTAATTCCTCTCATTCCCTAATTCCCCTCATTCCCTAATTCCTCTCATTCCCTCATTCTCCTCATTCTCCTCATCCCCCATCCCATCATTCCCCCCATTCCCTAAGTCCCCTCATCCCCTCATTCCCTAATGCCCCTCATTCCACATTCCCCTCCTTCCCTCATCTCCTCATCCCATCACTCCCCTCATCTCCTAATTCCCCTCATTCCCTCATTCTCATCCACTCCTTCCCCTCATTCCCTAATTCCCCTCATTCCCTAATGCCCCATTCCTCTCATCCCCGAATTCCCCCTCATTCCCTAATTCCCCTCATTCCACATTCGCCTCATTCCCTCATTTCCTCATCCCCTCATTCTCATCCCCTAATCCCCCTCATTCCCTCATCCCCTCATTTCTCTCCTTCCCTCCTTTCCCTCTCTCTGTGGTTATGGAACCAAACCCGTCTGTTCTGTTCTGTTCTGTTCTATTTCACTGCTGGAAGCAGCTGGGGAGATTTGTGTTGTTGATATTCCCAGTTCAGAGCTGTTATTCCCATTCCCAAATCTCTGCCTGACAGCCCTGAATGGCAAAATGATCATTTGGAGGGGGTGAGGGGTTTGCATTCTCCATTCCCAGGGAAACTCCAGCTTTCCCTGGCAGACACCTGTCTGCCCAAACCGAGACACCACCTTCCCTCATTTCATCATCCCCCTCATCCCCTAATTCCCCTGTTCCCCTCATTCCCTAATTCCCCTGATTCCCTAATTCCCCTCATTTCCTCATTCCCCAATTCCAGCCATTCCCTCATTTCCCTCATTCCCTCATCTCGTAATTCCTCATTCCTCTTATTGCCTCCTTCCCTCATTCCCCTCATCCCGTCATTCCCCTCATCCTTAATTCCGCTCATTTTCTCATTCCCTAATTCCCCTCATCCCCACCTTCCCTAATTCCCCATTCCCCTCATCCCCTCATCCCTGTATTCCCTAATTCCCCTCATCCCTCATTCCCCCTCATTCCTCTCATCCCTAAATTCCCCTCATTCCCTCATCCCCTTCATTCCCTAATTCCCCTGTTGCCCTCATCCCCTAATTCCACTCATTCCCCATTCCCCTCATCCCCTCACTCCCTAATTCCACTCATCCCCTCATCCCGTAATTCCCCTCATTCCCTCATGTCCCAGTCCCCTCATCCCTCATTCCCCCTCATTCCCCTCATCCCTAAATTCCACATATCCCCTCATTCCCTAATTTCCCTCCTTCACCATTCCCATCCTTCCCTCATTTCCTCATCCCCCTAATTCCCCTCATTCCCTTCATCCCTGAATTCCCCCCATTCCATCATTCCCTCATTCTCCTCCTTCCCCATTCCCCTCCTTCCCTCATTTCCCCCTTCCCTAATTCCCCATCCTCCTCATTCCCTCATCCCTAAATTCCCCTCATTTCCCATTCCCTTAATTCCCTCATCCCCTCATTCTCCCATTCCTTGTTCCTCTCATTCTCTCATGTCCCAGTCCCCTCATCCCCTCAGTCCCCTCATCCCTGAATTCCCCCCATTCCACCATTCCCTCATTCTCCTCCTTCCCTCATTTCCCCCTTCCCTCCTTCCCTAATTCCCCTCATTCCCTCATCTCCTAATTCCTTATTCCCTCATCCCCACCTTCCCTAATTCCCCATTCTCCTCATTCCCTCGTCCCTGAATTCCCCTCATCCCCCTCATTCCCTAGTTTTCTTCATTCCCCATTCCTTTCCTTCCCTCCTCCCCTCATTCCCCTCATCCCTGAATTTCCCCCATTCCCTCATTCCCTAATTTCCCTCTTTTCCCTCATTCCCTCATCCCCTCATTTCTCTCCTTCCCTCCTTTCCCTCTCTCTGTGGTTATGGAACCAAACCCGTCTGTTCTGTTCTGTTCTGTTCTATTTCACTGCTGGAAGCAGCTGGGCGATGATTTTTTGGTTTTTTTTTTGTTTTTCTTTATCTCTTGTAACTCTGGGGGAGGGGGGCGGGTGCTTTCTGATAAGGGGCAGCTGATAAACCGGGTGGGGCAGTGTTCTTATCTCTGTCACCACCCGGCCTCCCTCTGAGTTTGGGGGATTTTTAGGTGATTTTTTGTGTGATTTTTATGGATTTTTTTGGGATTTTTAGGTGATTTTTGTCTGATTTTTAGGTTTTTTATATTTATTTTTGGGAGATTTTTATGGGATTTTTGGGAAATTTTGGGGGGATTTTTAGGTGATTTTTGGGGAATTTTTTGGGGATTTTTATGGGATTTATAGGGATTTTGGGGGAATTTTTAGGGGGATTTTTGGGTGATTTTTAGGTGATTTTGGGCGGTATCTTCTGTTAATGGGTCATTAAGGGTTATCTTCTGCTAATGGGTCATTAAGGCTCACCTTCTGCTAATGGGTCATTAATTATTATCTCCTGCTAATGGGTCATTAATTTTATCTGCTCCTAATGGGCCATTAAGGGTTATCTCCTGCTAATGGGCCATTAATGATTATCTCTTGCTAATAAGTCATTAAGGATTATCTGCTAATGGGTCTTTATGGGTTATCTGCTAATAGGCCATTAATTATTAACTCCTGCTAATGGACCATTAATGGTTATCTCCTGCTAATGAGTCATTAACTCCTGCTAATGAGTCATTAAGTATTAACTCCTGCTAATGGATCATTAAGGATTATCTTCTGCTAATGGGTTGTTAAAAGTTATCTCCTGCTAATGGGTCATTAATTATTATCTCCTGCTAATGGGTCTTTAAGGATTATCTTCCATTGAGGCTCACCTTCTGCTAATGAGTCATTAAGGATTATCTCCTGCTAATGGGTCTTTAAGGATTATCTTCTGTTAATGGGTCATTAAGTATTAACTCCTGCTAATGGGCCATTAAGTATTAGTTCCTGCTAATGAGTCATTAAGTATTAACTCCTGCTAATGGGCCATTAAGTATTAGTTCCTGCTAATGAGTCATTAAGGATTATTTTCTTCTAATGGGTCATTATGGGTTATCTTCTGTTAATGGGTCATTAAGGATTATCTTCTGCTAATGGGTTATTAAGATTAATTCCTGCTAATGGGTCCTTAAGGATTATCTCTTGCTAATGAGTCATTAATTATTATCTCCTGCTAATGGGCCACTAAGGCTCACCATTGACAGGACACATTCCATCATCCCAGTGGGAGATGCTCCACCCAGTGGGGGGAGCCAACCATTCCCACCTGGATAAAACTGAGATGTAGGAACAGCAGGGATCTGGTTCCACTGGATTCCTGGAGGGAGAGCAGAACCTTCTCACCATCCCTAGACCCTTCTCACCATCCCTGGACCCTCCTCACCACCCCTGGACCTTCCTCACCATCCCTGGACCCTTCTCACCATCACTGGACCCTTCCCACCACCCCTGGACCCTTCCCACCACCCCTGGACCCTTCTCACCATCACTGGACCCTTCTCAGATCATCTCTGCTCCACCAGCACCACATCTGCCACTCCAGGAGGATTTACCTTGGGACTGCTCCCAACCCCCTGACCACCAGGGTGTCAGGTTGGAGCTCTGACTCTGTCAGGGTTTCTAGGATTGTTTGTTTGTTTGTTTGTTTATTTTACTATTACATTTATTAATATTCCCCGTTCAGAGCTGTCATTCCCATTCCCAAATCTCTGCCTGACAGCCCTGAATTGCAAAATGATCATTTGGAGGGGGTGAGGGGTTTGCATTCTCCATTCCCAGGGAAACTCCGGCTTTCCCCTGTTCCTTCCAAACCGAAGACACCAGGGAAAGGTCTGGAAAGAGGGGCGGGGTTAGGGAATGATTGACAGCTCTGTGGGAGGAGGGAAGGGCGGGTCCAGGCAGGGCAAAACCAACAATACGGGTGGGGGGGGTGGAACAAACCATATATACAGAATGGGGGGGGGGGGGGATAAAACCGACCATTGACACTGAGCGGCAATGGGAGGCGCAGTAACAACAGCCTGCCACAAGGTGGCAGTAATGAGCACCGCTAATTACTAATGAGCACCGCTAATTACCGCCACAAGGTGTCAGTAACGAGCACCGCTAATTACTAATGAGCACCGCTAATTACCGCCACAGGGTGTCAGTAATGAGCACCGCTAATTACTAATGAGCACCGCTAATTACCGCCACAGGGTGTCAGTAACGAGCACCGCTAATTACTAATGAGCACCGCTAATTACCGCCACAAGGTGTCAGTAATGAGCACCGCTAATTACCCTGCACCGCTAATTACTAATGAGCACCGCTAATTACCGCCACAGGGTGTCAGTAACGAGCACCGCTAATTACTAATGAGCACTGCTAATTACCGCCACAGGGTGTCAGTAACGAGCACCGCTAATTACCCTGCACCGCTAATTACCGCCACAGGGTGTCAGTAACGAGCACCGCGATTAATAACCAGTGATCAATAATGCGTCATGCAATTGATTTAATTAAATAAATATTATGAAACAATGTTTAATGTTTATAATAATTAGAAGTTGATAATGAGGGCTTGATAATCAGTGATGTAATTAACATTTTTTAATATTTATAGTTAATAACTAATAACGAGAGAGCAGTAATGAGTAAGGTAATTAATAATAATGTGATAAGTAATGAGTAACGTAATTAATAATGTTTGTAATTAAAATTATTGCTCATTAATGAGTAATGCAATTAATACTTAATTTCAATATTTATAATTAATAAGTAATGAGAAATGAAGAATGAGTAATGTAATTAATAATAATGAGTGCTCCATAATGAGTCATGTAATTAACATTTAATAATTAATATTTAATATTTATAATTAATAAGTAATGACAGATGAAGAATAATGTAATTAGTAATTAATAACAAGTGCTCGATAATGAATTGTGTAATTAACACTTAATATTTAGTATTTAATATTAATATTTATAATTAACGAGAGCAATAATGAGTACTGTAATTAATAATTAATAACGAGAGCAATGAGTACTGTAATTAATAATTAATCAGTAATAACGAGTGATCAATGAGTTGTGTAATTAACATTTAATATTTAGTATTTAATATTAATATTTGTAATTAATAACAAGAGAGCAATAATGAGTACTGTAATTAATAATTAATAACAATAACTAATAACGAGTGATCAAGAATGAATTGTGTAATTAACATTTAATAGTTAAAAGTAATAATATTAATTATATTAATATTAATAACTAATATTTATAATTAATAACAAAATAGCAATGAGTACTGTAATTAATTATTAATAACGAGTGCTCAATAATGAGTCGTGTAATTAACATTTAATATTTAGTATTTAATATTTACAATTAATAACAAGAAAGCAATAATGAGCACTGTAATTAATAATTAATCATAATAACTAATAACGAGTGATCAATAACGATCATTATTGATCATTAAATGCTAATTAGCATTGATCACTAATTAACGACCGACAAGGAACAGCGAGCAATCAATAATCAGCAACAGCAGGAATATCAACAGATAATTAATATTTAATAATAATTAATTAACGAGTGACATAGGACCGTCAAAAATCAGTAACAAAGGGGCACCAATCCCTAATTAACAATTAACAATAATTAATTAACGAGGGAAAAATCAGCACTGAGGGGGCGCCAATCCCTAATTAACAATAATTAATTAACGAGTAACCCATTAATTAAGGCAGGGATTAATTAGGGTTAATTGGGATGATCAGGATTCTGCCGTCCATGGCCGGGAGCGCCCGAGTTCGTCAGCGGCAGAGACGGAGAGACAATTAATTAACGAGCGCTAATTAACGACCCGCCCCAATTAACGAAAAAACCCCCAAAATTCCCGGATTTTCCTCCCCAAAAACCCCAAATCCCAAAGTTTCTGCCCCAAAATTCCAGGATTTTTTCCAGGAATTCTGGAATTTTCATCCCAAAAAACCCCAAATCCCAAAGTTTGATCCCCAAAATTCCCAGATTTTCCCCAGGAATTCCCGAATTTCCATCCCAAAAAACCCCAAATCCCAGAGTTTGATCCCCAAATTCCCGGATTTTTTCCTCAAATTTGCCCATTTTTGATCCCAAAAATCCCCCAAAATTCCTCCCAAAAATCCCACAAATTTCCCCCCAAAATTCCCAAAAAAATCCCCCCAAAACCCCAAGTAATTCCCAAAAACACCCCCTCAAAAAATCCCCCAAAAATCCCCAAAATTCTCAAAAAATCCCAAAAAACCCCAAAAAATCCCCTAAAAAATCCCCAAAATCCCCTAAAAAATCCCCCAAAAACCCCAAAAGTTCCCCTAGAAAATCCCAAAAACCCCCAAAAATCCTCAAAAATTCCCCTAAAAACTCCCAAAAACTCCCCAAAAATTCCAAAAAATTCCCCTAAATAATCCCCCAAAAAATCCCTCAAAATCTCCCCAAAAAATCCCCCAAAATCCCCCCAAAAAATCCCCCCAAAAATCCCCCAAAATTCTAAAATATTAAAAAAAAAATCCTCAAAAATTCCCCTAAAAATCCCAAAAATCCCCAAAAATTCCACTAAAAATTCCCAAAAAACCCCAAAAAATTCCCCTAAAAAACCCCTAAAAACCCAAAAAATCCCCAAAAATTCCCCCCAAAAAATCCCAAAAATTCCCAAAAAATCCCCTAAAAAATCCCAAAAAACCCCCAAAAATCCCCAAAAATTCCCCCCAAAAATCCCAAAAAACCCCAATAAATCCCCAAAAATTCCCCTAAAAAATCCCAAAAAACCCCAAAAATTTCCCCTAAAAAATCCCAAAAAACCCAAAAAAATTCCCCAAAAAAATCCCAAAAAAACCCCCAAAATCCCCCAAAATTCCCCTAAAAAATCCCCAAAATTCCCAAAAAGTCCCCTAAAAAACCCCTAAAAATCCCCAAAAATTCCCCTAAAAAATCCCAAAAATTCCCAAAAAATCCCCTAAAAAATCCCCAAAACCCCCAAAAAATCCCCAAAAATTCCCCTAAAAAATCCCAAAAAACCCCCAAAAATTTCCCTAAAAAAATCCCAAAAAATCCCCCAAAATTCCCCTAAAAAATCCCCTAAAAAATCCCAAAAAACCCCCAAAAATCCCCAAAAATTCCCCTAAAAAATCCCAAAAATTCCCAAAAAAATCCCAGAAAAATTCTCCTAAAAAATCCCAAAAAACCCCCAAAAAACCCCCAAAAATCCCCTAAAAAATCCCCAAAATCCCCCCCAAAAATCCCAAAAAATCCCCAAAATTCCCAAAAACTCCCCCCCCCAAATTCCCCTAAAAAATCCCAAAAATTCCCCTTAAAAATCCCAAAAACCCTCAAAAAATCCCAAAAATTCCCCAAAAAAATCCCAAATATTCCCAAAAAAATCCCCCAAATTCCCGAATTTCCCCACCTGCTTTTTCCCGTTGTTGCCGTTGAGTCTCTGCAGGAGAATTCCCAGGAATTCCCGAGGATTTTGGGGCAGGAATTCCTGGGCCAGGCGCTGCACGGGGACGCTGGGGGGCAGCCAATGGCGGCCCAGGCGCAATTCCCGGAATTCCTGGAATTCCCGAGGTTCCCGAAATTCCCGGGATTCCTGGAGTTCCAGGTGGAAAGAGCCCAGGAAGGAGCTGCCCTGGGCGGGGTGGAGGGAGAAACAAATCCCTTGGGGGGAGAGATGCCCGGCCACACCTGCGGGGGGAGAGAGGTTTGGGAAATTTGGAAATTATTTGGAATTTTTGGAGGAATTTTTTGGATTTTTTGGGGATTTCTTTTTGGAATTTTTTGGGAAATTTTTGGGAATTTTTTTGGATTTTTTTTAGGATTTTTGGGGATTTTTTTTTTTTTAAATTTTTGGGAACTTTTAGGAATTTTTTGAGAATTAGTGGGAATTTTTTTGGAATTTGTTTTGGGGAATTTTGGGGGAAATTTCTGGAAGTTATTTGGGAATTTTGGGGGATTTTTTAGGAATTTTTTGGGATTTTTCTGGAATTTTTTTGGATTTTTTAGGGATTTTTTGGGTTTTTTTTTGATTTTTGGGGATTTTTCTGGAATCTTTTTGGGATTTTTTGGGAATTTTTAGGAATTTTTTTAGGATTTTTTGGGTAATTTTTTTAGGATTTTTTTGGGTAATTTTTTGAATTTTGGGGGGATTTTTTAGGAATTTTTTGGCGAACTTTGGGGAATTTTTAAGGATTTTTTTGGAATTTTTTTAGATTTTTCTGGAATTTTTGGGGGATTTTTTTGGGGAATTTTGGGGAAGTTTTTCAGAATTTTTTGGGATTTTGGGGGATTTTTTGAGGAATTTTTGGGATTTTTTGGGGAATTTTTTTGGATTTTTTGGGGAATTTTTGGGAATTTTTTTGAATTTTGGGGTGAATTTTCTGGAGAATTTTTGGGAATTCTTTAGGAATGTTTGGAATTTTTAGAAAATTTTTAAGGGTTTTTTTAGGAAATATTTTGCATTTTTTGGGGAATTTTTATGATTTTTTTGGATTTTTTGGGGGGAATTTTTTTTCAGGATTTTTTGGGATTTTTTTTTGATTTTTTTGGAATATTTTAGGAATTTTTTAGGAATTTTTTGGAATTTTTTGGGAATTCTTTGGGATTTTTTTGGATTTTTTGAGGATTTTTCTGCAATTTTTGGGGGAATTTTTTGGAGTTTTTTGGAATTCTTCAGGAATTTTTCTAGGAGTTTTTTGGGAAATTTTTGGGATTTTTTAGGAATTTTTAAGGATTTTTTTGGATTTTTTTGGGATTTTTTGGACTTTTTTTTGAATTGTTGGGGGGAATTTTTGAGGAATTTTCTGGAATTTTTGGGGAAATTTTTGGGAATTTTTTAGATTTTTTTTATAATTTTTGGGGAAATTAAAAAAAATTTTTAGGAATTTTTTAAGGATTTTTTAGGAAATTTTGGGGATTTTGGGGGTAATTTTTAGGAATTTTTCAGGATTTTTTGGGGATTTTTTTTTGAATTTTTGGGGGGAATTTTCTGGATTTTTGGGGGAATTTTTTAGGAATTTTTTTGGATTTTTTGTGAATTTTTTTGGAATTTTTGGGGGGAATTTTTGGGCTTTTTTTTTGGAATCTTTTGGGATTTTTCTGGAATTTTTTTAGGAATTTTTTGCAATTTTTTAGGATTTTTTTGGGAATTTTTTTGGATTTTTTTTAGGACTTTTTTGGGAACTTTTTGGGGAATTTTTAGGGATTTTTTAGGAATTTTATAGGATTTTTTAGGATTTTTTCAGAGATTTTTTTGGGGATTTTTTCTTGGGATTTTTGGGGAATTGTTTCGGACTTTTTTTGGCTTTTTTAAAATTACTTTGAAATTTTTTGGGATTTTTTGAGAATTTTTGGGGAATTTTTTTGGAACGCTTCGTGGATTTTGGGGGGATTTTTTTAAATTTTTTTTTTTTATTTTTTGGGGAATTTTTTGCGGATTTTTTATTGAAGTTTTTTTGAATTTTTAGGGATTTCTTGCAAAATTTTTTGGATTTTTTAAAAATAATTTTTAGGGGATTTTCCCCCGGAATTCCCAGATTTCTCCAGAATTCCCAATTTTCCCACAGAATTCCCACCCAATTCTTTGGGAATTCTGGCTCCTTTTCCCCAAAAAATTCCCAATTTTCCCCAAAAATTTCCCACTTTTCCCCCCAAAATTCCCAATTTTCCCCAAAAAATTCCCAACTTTCCCAAAAAATTCCCAGATTTTCCCAAGGAATTCCAGCTCTTTTCCCCCCAAATTTTCTCAAGGAATTTCCACTTTTCCAGGTTTTCTCACCCAATTCCTTGGGAATTCCAGCTCCTTTTCCCAAAATTTTCCCGATTTTTCCAAAAAAATTCCCAATTTTCCCACAGAATTCCCACCTTTCCCACCCAATTCTTTGGGAATTCCAGGTCCTTTCCCAAAAAATTCCCAATTTTCCCAAAAATTTCCCCATTTCCCCTCAAAATTCCCAGTTTTCCCCAAAAATTCCTGGATTTTCCCAAGGAATTCCCAATTTTCCCACCCAATTCTTTGGGAATTCTGGCTCCTTTTCCCCCAAAAAATCCCAATTTTCCCAAAATTTCCAGATTTTCCCAAGAAATTCCCAAATTTCTAAAAAAATTTCCGGATTTTCCCAAGGAATTTTCCCCCCAAAATTCCCATTTTTCCAAAAAAAAAATTTTTCCCAATTTCTTCCCAAAATTCCCAGTTTTCCCCAAAAAATTCCCAATTTTCCCCAAAATTTCCCAGTTTTCCCCCAAAAATTCCCAATTTTCCCCCGGAATTCCCGGATTTTCCCGGAATTCCCGTTTTTCCCACCCAATTCTTTGGGAATTTCAGTTCCTTTTCCCCCCAAAATTCCCAATTTCCCCCGGAATTCCCAATTTTCCCAGCATTCCCGGATATTCCCAGAATTCCCAATTTTCCCCCAGCATTCCCGTTTTTCCCGGTACCCGTCAGCTGGAACATCCGGAGCAGATCCCGAAGTTTCCGGATTTTCCACTGCAGAACCTCCCGGGGCTCCGGGGGAGCTCCGGCCACGCCCGTGCGCTGGGGAAGAAAAAATTCCCAAATTTCTGCCCCAAAATTCCCAAATTTCTGCCCCAAAATTCCCAAAGTTCTCCCAGAAATTCCCAAATTTCTGCCCCCAAAATTCCCAAATTTCTCCAGAAATCCCCAAATTCCTCCCCAAAATTCCCAAATTCCTCCCAAAATCCCCAAATTCCTCCCCAAAATCCCCAATCCCCCCCCAAACCCCAAATCCCCTCACGGTTCCCTCACAAACCCCAAACCCCCGGCGCCGTTCCCGCCAAAACCCCCCAACCCCGGCAATCCCCAAATCCCGGCGCGGATCCGCAAATCCCGGATCGGATCCCCGGCTCCCGCTCCCCGGCTGCCTCACGGCGTCGCTGAGGCGCTGGCGGAGCCGCTCCCGGCGCTGCCGGAGTTCCAGGATCCGGGTTTTGCGCAGCGCCCGCTGCTCGCGCTGCCGCTCGCGCCGCTCCTCCCGCACGGCGCGGAGGCGGGCCCGGGCCTCCAGAGCGGCCAGGTGCGCAAGGACTCCTGGGAAATAGAGGCGGAGGGGTGAGATTGGAGCCTCAGAGCGGCCAGGTGCGCAAGGGCTCCTGGGAAATGGAGGCGGGGGTGAGGGATTGGAGCTCCGGAGCGGCCAGGTGCGCAAGGACTCCTGGGAAATGGAGGCGGGAGGGGGTGAGATTGGAGCCTCAGAGCGGCCAGGTGCGCAAGGACTCCTGGGAAATGGAGGCGGGGGTGAGGGATTGGAGCTCCAGAGCGGCCAGGTGCGCAAGGACTCCTGGGAAATGGAGGCGGGGGGCGCAAGGACTCCTGGGAAATGGAGGCGGGGCGGTGAGGGGTGGGAATTTGGGGGATTTTGGGGAAGGATTTGGGAATTTTGGATTTTGAGGAAGAATTTGGGGAGGAAATTTGGGGATTTAGGGAAGATTTTGGGGATTTTATGGAAGAATTTTGGGATTTGGGGAGGAAATTTGGGGATTTCTGGAGGAATTTGGGGTTTTTGGGGAAGAATTTTGGGATTTGGGGAAGAAATTTGGGGATTTTGGGAAGAATTTCAGAATTTCGGGAGGAATTTGGGAATTTGGGCAAGAATTTGGGGAATTTTGGGCAGAAATTTGGCAATTTTGGGGAACTCACCCTGGGCACAATCCTTGTCCTTCTCCTTCTCCTCTTCCTCTTTCCAGGGCTCCATCCCTGGGCAGTTCCCAGGAAATCCCAAAGATTTGGGGCTGGAAAAAAAAGGGAAAAATCCCATTAATTTCCCAGAGATTTGGGGATTTTTAAAGAGGAAAAATGGGGATGGGAATGGGAAGAAAATCCCATTAAATTTCCCATAAATTTGGTGATTTTTTAAAGAGAAAAACAGGGATGGGAATGAAAAAAATCCCATTAATTCTCAATATTTTAGGGGATTTTTTTATGAGGAAAAGGGGATGGGAATGGGAAAAATCCCATTAAATTTCCATAATTTTGGGGATTTTTTTAATGAGGAAAATGGGGTGGGAATGGGAAAAATCCCATTAATTCTCAATATTTTAGGGGATTTTTAAAGAGGAAAAGGGGATGGGAATGGAAAAAAATCCCAGTAAGTTTCAATAAACTTGAGATTTTTTTTTTTTTCCGAGGAAAATGGGCTGGGAATTTCGGAATGTGAAGGATTTTTGGGAATAAATAGCGGGAAAGGGACGGGGATGACCCCAAACTGGCCACGGGGATGATCCCAAGGGGTGACAGAAACCATCCCAAGGGGCGACAGCGAAGATCACCAGAGGGACGGGGACGATCCCAAGGAATTATCCCAAGGAATTATCCCAAAAATCCTAAAATTCCCTAAAAAAAAATCCCCCAAATCCTCCCCGGGACCCCAAACCGCTCCCTGAGGGCTCCGCTCTCACCTCAACTTTCCCGCCTCAGCGCCGCCGGAAGTGCGTCATCGCGTTCCGTACAACAACATGGCGGCGCGCTGCCTGCCGCTTCACTCACCGTACTCCCAGCAGCCCGCGCGGTGCCGTACAACATGGCGGCGGCAGCGGCGGTGCTGGTGCAGTACGTGGTGCTCCGCGGGGATCTGGCGCGGCCTCCCCTGTCGTGGCCTCTCGGTGCCGTGGTGGCTCAGGGCTGTCACGCCGCGCTGGCCGCCGTTCACGGGTACCGGGAGCATCCCGACACCGGCGCGTACCTGGAGCAGGGCGACGCCATGAGAACCGTGGTGCTGGAGGTAGCGGCGGCGCCGCGGGGCACGATGGGAAATCGGCGCTGAGGGGGGAAGCGGGCGCCATGTTGGGGGGGGGTGAGGGCAAACTGGGATTTGGGGGAAAATTGGGATTTTTGGGAAAATTGGGGTTTTTGGGAATATTCTGGAGTGGAAAAAGGTGGGAATGCTCGGGTTGGGAAGCTGCAGAGGGGATTTTTCCCTCTCTGGCATACCCCGAAAGGAGCGGGCAGCCGGGGGGGTGTGTCAGGCTCTGCTCGGAGTGAACGACGACAAGAATTCCAAAAAGAAATTAAATCGGATATCGGGAATATTTCCCCTCACGGAACTGCTGGAATCCCAATTCCCGACGAGATTTCAAATCCCTGTGGATTTCGGGAGCCAAAACTCAATGGGAATGCTCAAAATTCCCCAAAAATTCGGTGCTTTCCTATTCCCATCCCAACTTCCACAACGCTGAAAACCGAGGGAACGGCAGCAAAATTTCTGAGGGGAAAAAAATTTTTTAAGGGGAAAAAACCCCTCAAATCCACTTATAGGAACAAGCTCGGATTTGGGAATTAACAATCCCTAGAAATAATTCTCGATTTTTATTTTTAATTTTTTTTTTCCTTTTTTTTCGGGGCAGGCTCCGGATGAGAATTCCCTGCTGGCGCTGGCGGAGGCGCTGAGGCGGAGCGGCGTCGATCACCGCGTTTGGACGGAGAACCCTGAGGGGATCCCCACCTGCCTGGCGCTCCGGCCCTACCCCAAAACTCGGGTGCAGCCGCTCCTCAGGGACTTTAAACTCCTCAAGTGACTCCGGTCGAATTTTTTTTCCAGTTTTTTTTTGTTTGTTTGTTTGTTTTTGGGGTTTTTTTTCCCTCCTCCTTCCTCTGGATCCGGGAATTCCGGGGTTGATTTTTTGTTTGCGGGAGTCGGGAACGGCGAAATTTCGTGATTCCGGGGTTGAATTTCTGTTTAATTTGTGGATTCGGGAAATCCCTGTGGGGTTTAAAGTGATTTTCTGACAGAAATTCCTTGATTTTCATTTCGTTTTGGGTTTTTTTTTCCCCTCCCCTCCTCCAGATTCCGGGGTTGAATTTCTGTTTGTGGGGTCGGGAACTGTGAAATTCTGTGAGGTTTAAAGCGATTTTCTGACAGAAATTCCCTGGTTTTCCTTTTGTTTTTGGGGTTTTTTTCCTCTCCTCTCCAGATCCAGGAATTCCGGGGTTGAATTTCTGTTTAATTTGTGGATTTGGGAACTGTGGAATTCCCTGAGGGGTTTAAAGCGATTTTCTGACAGAAACTCCGTGGTTTTCCTTTCGTTTTTGGGGTTTTTCCTCCCCCTCCCCTCCTCCAGATTCAGGAATTCCGGGGTTGAATTTCTGTTTAATTTGTGGATTCGGGAACTATGGAATTCTGTGTGAGGTTTAAAGCGATTTTCTGACAGAAATTCCCTGGTTTTCCTTTTGTTTTTGGGTTTTTTTTTTTCCCTCCCCTCCTCCGGATTCCAGGGTTGAATTTCTCTTTGTGGGGTCGGGAACTGTGGAATTCCCTGAGGGGTTTAAAGCGATTTTCTGACAGAAATTCCGTGGTTTTCCTTTTGTTATTTTGATTTGGGTGGGAAAATCCCAGCAGGGCTTTTAGGAAAGGAGCAAGAAAGGGAAAGGAAGGAAAAAGGAAGAAAAAAACCCCAAATTTCCATCAATTTTCCCATTTTTTTCCGTCCATCCCAAGCTGGAAAAATGGGATTTAACTGGAATTTTGGGCTGGAATTTTGGGCTGGAATTCCCAGAGAATCCAAGGAAAACTCGGAGGCAGCAGGAATTTTCCCTGGGATGGGATTTGAGGTGGAATTTCCCGTCAGAATTCCCAAATTTGGGATTTGGGGGTTGTTTTCCCTCCTTTGTTTGGGATTCTGAATCCCAAAAATCAGAAAATCTTCAGATCCCATCCCAACTCTCCCCCTTTTCCACCAAAATTCCCGATTTTCCAGCGCCAGGAATCGAATTTCCCATTTTTTTCCCGTTTTTCCCCAAATTCTTCCTCTTCCCACCTCCCAAATTCCCCCTGCTAAACCACAAAATTTTCCCTTTTTTTTTTCCTCTATTTTTCATCTTTTTTCCCCCAGATGATTTTTTTTTTTTTTAGGAGAAAGGGAGAAAATTCCTGAAATTCCCTGAAAATTCCACCCGGGAATCAAAGCTGGAAGAGAAAAAAAATAAAAAAAAATTTAATTCCAAGGAAAAACCCCACCCCCCAAAAAAAAATTAAAAAAAAGCTTCTTCCTGACAGACAAATTCCATTATTATTCTTTTATTATTATTATTATTAATTATTATTAATTAATTATTATTATCTCTTAAATATCCGAAGCTACTCCGGCTGTTAAACGCAATCCGAGCAGAGGAAAAAAAAAAAAAAAAGAAGAAATATTTTATTTATTTTTTTCTTTTTTCTTTTTTTTTTCCCATAATTTTTCCAGAAGTTTTTCCATCTTTTCCCTCGGAACAAAAAAAAAAAAAAAAAAAAAAATCCCAAAAAAATTTTTATCTACAAGAGCCCCTCCCCCCCCCTCACCATTTTTTTTTTTTGTTTTCCCCTAAAAATTATTGCGAATTTTCCCATTTTTTTAAAATTTTTTTATCATTTTTTTTCCCCCTTTTTTTTTTTTATTCTTGCACTATACACAAAATTTTCCCCTCCTCATCCCACGGAATTTTCCAGAGGGGGAAAAAAACAGGCAAAAAAAAAGAAAAAAAAAAAACCTGGGTCAAAAATATTATTTTTTTTTTCCTTTTTTTCTTTTTTTTTTTGATTTTTTTTTTTGCCTGAAAATTTTTTTTTTTTGGTTTTTTTTATGAAAAAAAGAGCAAAACCCGACAAATTCCACGATTTTTTTTTTGTTTTTTTGTGGTTTTTTTTTTCTGCTAGAAAAAGCTGATTGTACGCACGAGCCGAAGGGAAAGGGAGGGGGAAAAAAAAAACCCCAAAATTTGGGAATTTGGGGTGGATTCAAGAAAAAAATTCCTCGGATTTTCCCGCGGAATTCCGGATTTTTTCCCGTTTTTTTGTTGTTTTTGTTTTTATTTTCCGTGCCCCGCGTCAGATCCAGCTGAGACTGAGCTTCCTCCTCCTCTTCCTCCTCCTTTTCCTGGAGTTTTCTTGGGAATTCTTGGAGTTGGGAATGGGAGGAAAAAAAATTGGGATGGGCCTGGGGGTGCTGGGGGGGAGGGAGGGGGAAATGGGGGAAAAAGGGGAAAAATGGGGAAAAATGGGGAGAAAAACGTGGAGGAAGAGTGGGAAAAAATAGAAGGAAATGGGGGAAAAAAGAAAAAGGGGGAAAAAAGAAAAAAGAAAAAAGGGGAAAAAAGGAGAAAAGGGGAAAAAGAAAAAAAGGGGGAAAAGGAAAAAGGGAAGAAAAGGAATGGGGAAAAAACAAGGAAAAGGGGAAAAAGGAAAAAAGAAGGAAAAAAGGAAAAAAAGGGGGGGAAAGGGGAAAAAAGGAAAAGGGGAAAAAAGAGGGAAAATGGGAAGGAAAAAAGAAGGAAAAGTGGAAAAAAGGAAAAAAGGGGGAAAAGAAGGAAAAAAGAAGGGGGAAGAAGAAGGAAAAGGGGAAAAAAAAAGGAAAAGGGGAAAAGAAGGAAAAAGGAAAAAAAAGGAGAAAAAAGGGGAAAAAAGAAGGAAAAAAAGGAAAAAAGAAGGAAAAAAGGGGAAAAATGAAGGAAAAAGGGGAAAAAAGGAAAAGGGGAAAAATGAAGGAAAAAGGGGGAAAAAGAAGGAAAATGGGAAGGAAAAAAGGTGAAAAAAGAAGGAAAAGGGGAAAAAAGGAAAAAGAAAAAAGGGGAAAAAGAGGGGAAAAAAGAAAAAAAGGGGAAAAAAAGAAAAGGGAAAAAAGGAAAAAAGGGGAAAAAGGAAAAAAGAAGAAAAAAAGGAAAAAGGGGAAAAAAGGAAAAAGGGGGAAAAGAGGAGGAAAAGGAAAAATAAGGAAATGGGGAAAAACGAGGAAAAGAGGGAAGAAAATGGAAGAAAAGGAGGAAATGGGGGTAAAGAGGGAAAGGAAAAGGGAGAGGAAAAGAGGGAAGAAAATGGGGAAAGGAGGGAAAAGGGAAATTGGGGAAAAGGGAAAATGTAAAGGGGGAAGAAGAGGAAGAAAAGGAGGAAAAAGGGGAAAAAAGGAGGAAAAGGAAAAAAGAGGGGAAAAGTGAAAAAAGGAAAAGAAATAAAGGGGGAGGGAAAAGGAAAAGGGGGAAGAGAGAAATGGGGAAAAGGAAAAGGGAGAAGAGGAAGAGAAAGGAAAAATGTAAGAAAAGGGGAGGAAAAGGAGAAAAAAGGAAAAGGAAAAAAGAAAAAAGTGAAAAGAGGAATAAAGGGGGAGGGGAAAGGAAAGAAAAGGGGGAAAGGAGGAAAAGGGGGAAGAAGAAGAAAAAGAAGAAGAAAAGGAGAAAAAAAAGGAGGAAAAGGAAAAGAGGAATAAAGGAAGGAAGAGGAGGAAAGGAAAAATGGGGAAAAGAGGAAAAGAGGATGGAAAGGAGGAGGAAAAGGAGGAAAAGGGAAAAGGGGGAAAAAGGAGGAAAATGAGAAAGAAGGGCAAGGAAGAAAAAAGAGGAAAAAGGAGGAAAAGGGAAAAATGGGGAAAAGAAGGAGAAAATGGGGAAAAATGCAGGGAAAAGAAGGGAAATGGAAGGAAAAGGAACGGGAAAGGGATTTTGGGGTGAAATTGGGAAAAGGAGGAGAAAAAGGGAAAAATGAGGAAAAGGGAAAATGGGGAAAAAGAGCAAAAATGGGAAATGGAGGGAAATGGGGGAAAAGAAGGAAAAACGGGAAAAGAGGAAAAAGAGAAAAAAAAGGAAAAGGAGAAAAGGGAAAAGGAAAAATGGGGAAAAGGGAAATAGGGAAAAAGAAGGGAAAGAAAAAAAAGAGGAAAATAGGGAAAAAAAAGGAAATGGGGGAAAAGGAAAAACAGGAAAAGAGGAAAAAGAGAAAAAAAATAGGGAAAAAGAGGAAAAGGAGGAAAGGGAAAAGAGAAAAAATGAGGAAAAGGAAAAAGAAGGGAAAGAGAAAAAGGAGGAAAATAGGAAAAAAAAGGAAAAGGAGGAAAAAGAGGAAAAAAGAAAAAAAAATAGGGAAAAAGAGGAAAAGGAGG
The DNA here is from genome assembly GCA_017589585.1 of Phylloscopus whistleri. Lineage (NCBI taxonomy): Eukaryota > Metazoa > Chordata > Aves > Passeriformes > Phylloscopidae > Phylloscopus > Phylloscopus whistleri. Next base: position 4,450 of record JADMLD010000161.1, on the reverse strand, counting down.
AAAGGGAAAAGAGGAAAAATGGGGAAAAGGGAAATAGGGAAAAAGAAGGGAAGGAGGAAAATAGGGAAAAAAAGGAAAAAGAGGAAAAAGGGAAAAAAGAGAAAAAAATAGGGAAAAAGAGGAAAAGGAGGAAAGGGAAAAGAGGAAAAATGGGGAGAAGGAAAACAGGGAAAAAGGAGGAAAATAGGGAAAAAAAAAAGGAAAAAGAGGAAAAAAGGGAGGCAAACCAGGAGGAAAACGGGGGGAAAAAAGGAGAAAAAAAAACAAACCAGGAAAAAAGGCCCAAAAACCAGGGAAAAAACCTTGGTGCAAACCCCATCCACCCCCCCCCCCAAAAAATCCCCCCCTCCCCCATTTTCCGTTTTCGCTCCGAACATTCCAGCGGCGGGGGGCGGGGCTGGCTATCAAAATTCCCATAAAAATAGATCCTATATAATAATTTTCTCTCTTTTTTTTTCGTTTTTTTTTTGTTTTTTTTTTAACCATGTCCATCTTCCCGAGTTTTTTTTTTTGTTTTTTTGGGGGGTTTTTTTTTTTGAGGGGTTGGAGAATTCCCGACGTTTTTTGTTTCTCATTCCGTCAGCAGCTGCTGCAGGAGGCTCTTCCCTTGTCCCGGCGGCGGCGGCGGCGGCGGCTGAGCCGGATTTTTGGGATTGGCCAACGGAGGAGCCGGCGGGTTGAGGTAGGGATCTCCCACCAAATTCACCGTGCACTGGACGTCGGCGAACACCTGGACCTGCTGCACCTGGGAGGGGGGATTCCCAAAAAAAAAACCAAAAACCAAAAAAAAAAACCAAAAAAAAAAAGAAAAAAAGAACAAAAAAAAAACGGGATTTAGCGGATCCGGGGAAGGGGCGGCAGCGGGAGCTGGGAACTACGGCAAGCGCGGGAAACTCACTAGAGAACTTCTCCTCTAGTCTGGAGCCAGCCCAGAGAAGAACTCTTCGGTCTTCGCGTCCTACGAAAAGAAAAGCGCTGCGGCTCAGTCGGCTCCGGTGGGGGAGGGTGGGGGGGAAAACCCGAAAAAAAAATCCCCAAAAATTTTGGGGTTACGGCGGGAAAAAAACGGCTCCGGAACGGGTCTGGGGTGGGGTTTGGAGGCATCTCGAGGGGTTTGAGGGATGAAGTGGAAGTGGAGCCTTCCTGGAGTTTTGTGGACTGGGAGGTTCCTGGTGGCTCCGGGTGCTGATCCAGGAAAAAAAATTGGGATTGCAGCGGAAAAACGGCTCCGGATGGAGCTGGATGGGGTTTGGAGGCATCTCAAGGGGTTTGAGGAACGGGGATGGTCCTGGGGTGGGTGGAGGTGGGGCCTTCGAGGGTTTTTGTGGACTGGGAGGTTCCTGGTGGCTCCCAGTCGCTGATCCAGGAAAAAAAAAATTGGAATTATGGCAGAAGAATGGATCTGATCAGAGCTGGGATGGGGCTTGGAGACATCTCAGGGGGTTTGAGGAATGGGCTGGATGGAGGTGGAGCCATCCTGGATTTTCATGGACTGGGAGGTTCCTGGTGGCTCCCAGGCGCTGATCCAGGAAAAAAAAATTGGATTATGGAGGAAAACCAGCTCTGGAACAGGTCTGGGACGGGGTCTGGAGACATCTCAGGGGGTTTGAGGAACGGGGATGGTCCTGGGGTGGGTGGAGGTGGAGCCATCCCAGATTTTTATGGATTGGGAGGTTCCTGGTGGTTCCGGGTGCTGATCCGGGAAAAAAACTTGGGATTGCAGCAGGAAAACGGCTCCAGATGGAGCTGGGCTGGGGCTTGGAGACATCTCAGAGGGTTTGAGGGATGGAGTGGAAGTGGGGCCTTCCTGGATTCTTGTGGAGGTGGAGCCATCCCAGATTTTCATGGATTGGGAGGTTCCTGGTGACTCTGGGCACTGATCCAGGAAAAAAATCGGGGATTGCGGAAGAAAAACGGCTCCGGAACGGGTCTGGGATGGGGTTTGGAGGCATCTCAAGGGGTTTGAGGAATGGGGTGGAAGTGGAGCCTTCCTGGAGTTTTGTGGATTGGGAGGTTCCTGGCGGCTCCAGGCGCTGATCCCGGAAAAAAAAATTTGGGATTACGGTGGAAAAACGGCTCCAGAATGGGGTGGGAGCAGTTTGGAGACATCTCAGGGGGTTTGAGGAATGAGGATGGTCCTGGGGTGGAGGTGGAGCCTTGATGGATTTTTGTGGATTTGGAGGTTCCCAGCAGCTCCCAGTCGCTGATCCGGGAAAAAAATTTGGGATTGCAGTGGAAAAACGGCTCCAGAATTGAGCTGGGGTGGGGTCTGGAGACATCTCAAGGGGTTTGAGGAACGGGCTGGATGGAGGTGGAGCCATCCGAGATTTTCATGGATTGGGAGGTTCTTGGTGACTCTGGGTGCTGATCCAGGAAAAAAATCGGGGATTGCGGAAGAAAAACGGCTCCGGAACGGGTCTGGGGTGGGGTTTGGAGGCATCTCAAGGGGTTTGAGGAATGGGGTGGAAGTGGAGCCTTCCTGGAGTTTTGTGGACTGGGAGGTTCCTGGCGGCTCCAGGTGCTGATCCCGGAAAAAAAAATTTGGGATTACGGTGAAAAATGACTCCGGAACGGGTCTGGGATGGGGTCTGGAGACATCTCAAGGGGTTTGAGGAACGGGGATGGTCCTGGGGTGGGTGGAGGTGGGGCCTTCGTGGGTTTTTGTGGATTGGGAGGTTCCTGGTGGCTCCGGGTGCTGATCCAGGAAAAAAAAAATTGGAATTATGGCAAAGAATGGATCTGATCAGAGCTGGGATGGGGCTTGGAGACATCTCAGGGGGTTTGAGGAACGGGGATGGTCCTGGGGTGGAGGTGGAGCCTTCACGGATTTTTGTGGATTTGGAGGTTCCCAGCAGCTCCCAGTCACTGGTCCGGGAAAAAAAAAATTGGATTACGGTGAAAAATGGCTCCGGACGGAGCTGGGATGGGGTTTGGAGACATCTCAGAGGGTTTGAGGAACAGGGATGGTGGTGGGGTGGGTGGAGGTGGAGCCTTCACAGATTTTTGTGGATTGGGACGTTCCCAGCAGATCCCGGGTGCTGATCCAGGAAAAAAATTGGGATTACGGTGAAAAAACAGCTCCAAATGGAGCTGGGACGGGGTTTGGAGGCATCTCAGGGGGTTTGAGGAACGGGGATGGTCCTGGGGTGGGAGAAGGTGGAGCCATCTTGGATTTCCAGTTCCTGGCAGATGCGGCACCGGGGGCGACGTTCCGGGGGGTTTTGGGTGTGGATTGGGTGGCAGCTGGAGGTGGTGGCACCCAATGGGTGTCACCCAACACCGGTGGGACCTTGGTGGCTCCATCCCCAATGGGTGTCACTCAACACCGGTGGGACCTTGGTGACTTCAACCTCAAGGATGTCACCCAATGGGTGTCACCCATCACTGGTGGCACCCTGGTGGCTCCAAACCCAACGGGTGTCACCCGACACTGGTGTGACCTTGGTGACCTCAACCCCAGGGGTGTCACCCAGTGGGTGTCCCCTGACACTGGTGGGACCTTGGTGACCCCCACCATTGCTGGTGGCACCATGGTGGCTCCAACCTCAAGGATGTCACCCAGCGGGTGTCACCCGACACCGGTGTGACCTTGGTGACCTCAACCTCAGTGGGTGTCACCCAACTCCAGTGGCACCACGGTGGCTTTAACCCAAGAGGTGTCACCCAACACTGGTAGGACCCTGGTGGCTTCAACCCAAGGGATGTCACCCAATGGGTGTCACCAATGCTGGTGGCACTGTGGTGGCTCCAACCCTAATGAGCGTCACCCAGCACCAGTGTGACCTTGGTGGCTCCGACCCCAAGGATGTCACCCAACTCCAATGTCACCCAACTCCAGTAGGACCACGTCAGGAGGTGTCACCCAGTGGGTGCCACCCAACACTGGTGGGACCTTGGTGACACAAACCCCACTGGGTGTCACCCAACTCCAGTGACACCATGGTGACTCCAACCCCAGAGGTGTCACCCAGCAGGTGTCACCCATCACTGGTGGCACCACGGCGACTCCAAGCCCAAGAGGTGTCACCCGACACTGGTAAGACCTTGGTGACACCAACCCCAGGGGATGTCACCCAATGGGTGTCACCCGACACTGGTGTGACCTTGGTGACACCAACCTCAACGGGTGTCACCCAATGGGTGTCACCCAACACTGGTGTGACCCTGGTGACCTCAACCCAAGAGGTGTCACCCAATGGGTGCCACCCAGCATTGTTGTGACCTTGGTGACCTCAACCCCAAGGGATGTCACCCAGTGGGTGTCACCCAACACTGGTGTGACCTTGATGACACCAACCTCAATGGGTGTCACCCAATGGGTGCCAACCAGCGCTGGTGTGACCTTGGTGACCCAACCTCAATGGATGTCACCCAATGGGTGTCACCCAACTCCAGTGGCCCCATGGTGACACCAACCCCAAGGTTGCCCCAGCAGTGGTGGCACCATGGT
>JADMLD010000160.1:0-112385 GCA_017589585.1 Phylloscopus whistleri | reverse complement strand
TCCATTATGTAAAGCCCCTGATACCCCTAATCATCTCCTTTTAAAATCTTCCCCAGGAGGTTCTTGCTCCCTTGCGATGGCCTCATCAAACTCCAGCTTTTTGCAGTTCCTTTTAAGATGCCCTGCCTCACCACAGTCAAAACAATGTCCAGCTCCTGGCCTTCCTGGTTTTTCCAGATACTTCTTCCAAGGTTTCACTGGTCCTGGCTTCTCCTGGCTGGATGGTGCCAACTTCCTTTTTCTGACCTTATACTTGCTTTAGCAACCGCCACCATTATCCTAGCCTTTGTCTTGGCTTTTTCTTCTTCTCTCTGCAAATGCACCTTGAGGGCCTCTCTTAGAAGTTCATTAATCCCTTTCTCCTGCCAATCTTCCATTTCCTCCAGCTTCCTGCTAATATCTGGCCAGGCCTTGGTCACAAACTGCACCTTCAGCAGCATCTAGCCTTCTGGGCCATCTGGATCAATGTTAGAATGCAACTGGAAATTTTGCTTTAACCAGTTCAGCCATGCTGCTGGAGTTTCATCTTTCTCCTATGTGCCATCAACTGCTAACTTGGTGTTACTCCCTCTGGGAACTGACTCCTTTATGCCCCTAACCATCAGAGACCTATATTCTCTCATACTCTGCCTTCCCTCTTCCTGATTGGGGTCCCAATTAGGGTCTGTCAGGGGCATTTTCTGATCTCCTGGAGGTCCTGGTCGGTTCTCCCATTCCCAAATCTTTATTCCCACAGTCCTTATTAGCCAGACCTCCTCCGGGGAGAATAATATGTTAAAAATAGAGTTAAGTTCTCCCCGTGTATATGTGTTGGGTCTTAGGAATTGGTCAACCTGATTGGCTATTCCCACAGGGTCCTCTGTCAAACTCCCTATTTCTTTCTTGGAACTTCTGACCTCTGAAGCAGTCAAGGGAACATTCCCAAACCCAATTCCACCAGCTACCCCACCCATAGAAACCTCTCTAAGAGGGAACAATTTCTCTACCTTGCAGGTTCTTGACCGAGTATTACAATACGGTCCATCGTCTGTCTTAGAATCATTCATTTGAGAGGTAGGGCCTTGCTGAAGGTTAGTGGTAGTATCAGACTGCAGGGGGACAATATGTGAGGAATCACAAGGGGGTTGTGGAAGTGGTGAGGGTTTACTTGAATCCAAATTAGGAGGGGGTAAGGGAATAGCAGTTGGGGAAGGATAGAAGACTGGGGTCGAAGGAGGGACCGGGAGCACAGCTGGGTTGGGAGGTGGAGAAGAAGTGGTCGTTGGAAAAGGTGGGGACAGTAAAGGAAGGATGGCTGGGGGAGGGGTCGGGCCTGACGCCGGAGGGACTAGAGAAGGTACTGAGGGTGCAGCAGGAGGGATAGCCGGAGGGGTTGAAGGAGGCAAGTAATCGAGGGGGTCCCACTTCTTGTTAATCCCTTCCTCTTTTTCAACTACTTCCCTTTTATTTTGCAGCTTACAAATCTTTGTTTCCTTATCTTTTGCCACATTTTCTATCCAGCAAGCAGCATATCTTAGTTCCTCTAAATCAAACTCCTCATGTGCTTTCAGGTATTCATTTAACTGTCTGCACATCCATCGGTCCTGAGTTCCGACCCACGGCCATTCTCCTGGTAAATCTAATTTGGGCCATACATCCACACAGAAGTGGATCATTCTTATCAAGTTCCCTCATCACTTCCCAATCCTCCCATCCATCTAATAACTTCTCCAAGGGACTATTAGGAGGAATACTCTTGATTTTCTTCTTCCCACCTTTAGGAGTACTTGCTCTCTTGCTTACACACCCTCCCATATTTTTAGGCCTCAAACTAAACTGTTAAGGTGCCCCTAACCAAAGTGAATACTAACAACAGGCAACACAAATTTGAACTGTAACCAAAACTTCCTTGGCCTTGAAAAAAATCTTTCTCTAACGTAAAAGTCCCTTTCTAACTCTGCCCCTTCCCGAACTGAAAGTTAACGACAGGCAACAGAACTCTAAACTGCAACTGACGCACTCTACTGCCTCCACGCCTTGCCCAATGCTTGGACTCCTGACGTCAAGAGACTTGGATTGTGGGGCCTACTGGGCCCCCTTTTTGTGTTTAGTTTAGAGTCCACCTGACCCTTCTCCAGAAGTAAGGTCCCAACGGGGCTTGCAACCCCTATCCAATTGGGGTTCCCATAACCCCTTTCCTGAGGCAAGGTCCCAACGGGGCTTGACCTCTGCTTGCCCCTCCCTATACCTCTGTCCTCGGGGCTAGGTCCCTAACGGGGCTTGCCACTCCACTTGCCCCTCCCTACACCCCTGTCCAATTGTGGGAGGCCTACCCTTGCGTGCCACTCACTCACTAAGATTCCTCCGCACACCCGGAGCGGGGGTTCTCTCTATCCCTAGAGGTGCCTCAATCTTTCATCTCCCACTCGCTTCCCCTGTTCTTGGCCAGCCCCTTCACGGGAGTCCAGAACCACAGTACTGAGGGGTCCACACTCGCTTCGGGGGTCCAAGCTGCCGGCCCCCGTCTCACTTGCCCACTCACTCGCCTCTACTCCCACCACCGGATTTTCTCACCAATCTGGTGCTCCTCCGCATCGCTGATCCCCTGCTGATTCCCAGGGTCTGGGGCTCACCAGCAATTCCCAAGGGTCCCTCGAAACAGGTGGCTGTCCTGTCCAGAGGTCTCTTGTGGGTGTGGTGATCCCGGACGTGTCCCCAACCTGATAAAAACAGGGCAGGAGATATTGCTCCTTTTTGGAATCAGCTTAGGGTGGGGGCCCGACGGGTCGCATGCACGCCGCCACTGCTCCCAGAAGCGACTCGGAGGAGGAGGTGTGCAGCTCTTCCGGACACGATGCTGGTGTTTTTCAGCCCAGCCAGCTCCCGGCACCGGCGCCAGGAGTGGGCTGCCCCCAGAAAGCCAGGCAATCCGGGGTGCAGCTGGAGGGCACAGTTGCTCTATAGCACAGGTGGCACGCGTCGAGGGCAGGGACAAGGAACGGGGAGAGGCCTTCTGTGTGATTTCCAAAGGTGTTTATGGTCCAGAGGGTAAGGGACAGAAAAAGGCACAGAACCTGGGCTTGCAGGGGCTTATAAGTGGGGGAGGTCTTGGGAGAGGATACAATTTCCAACCAATAAGGGTGACATGGGGGAGGAACATAAGGCAGGGAGTACAATGCACAGACCAATGAAAGAACACAAGGGGAGGGAACAGTTTAAACCAACCACTGGGGCGTCAAAGGTTGGGGGATTGACAGGGAAGGGTCTGGAAGAAGGGGCAGGGTTAGGGAAGGATTGACAATTGTGTAGGAGGAGGGAAGGGCAGGTCTAGGGAAGACAGACAACCAGGGCAAAACCAACAATACAAGGGAAAAGGAACAATCCATTAGGGATAAAATATACTATAACAATACAAAATATGGGTGGTGTATAAAACTGACCATTAAACTGAGCTGCAATTGGAAACACAATAAAAATATACCACAACAGATCTCCCCAGCTGCTTTCAACAGACGAAAGAGAATACACATTTTTGGTTGCATAGCGCAAAGACCCATGCTTGGGTTTGGGGATTCCAGGCCCCTCGTTTTCAGTCTGAGGGTCCCCTCCCCCTTTTCCCTTAATTCAGGCACCTCCTGGCAGCTTTTTCCTGCAAAGAATCCATGAGTTTGGGATTTTGGGGGGGCAGTTCTGGAGAGGGACAGCTCTGTCTGGCTTTCCCCTCCCTCTTGTGGCCTCTCAGCTGCCCCCAACACCCTGGGGCTGCTGGGATTTCCCTCCTGGGGACAAGGACGTTCATTCTCTTCCAGGAACCCAACGCGTGACTGGGGCTCCAGGTCAGGGGCTCCTTGAGCAGCTGCCCCAGAACCTCCACCAGGGTCTCCCAGCGCAGCCGGAGCCGCTTGGCCTGAGCTCCCCAAAGCCCTCAGCAAGCCCCAAGTCCCTCCCAGGAACCCTCAACTCCCTCACACCCAGCATCCCCCACAGCTCCTGCAAGTTCCCCACATAGCACCGGCCATGGCCATGTCCCCACATGTCACTGGCCATCTGGCCATGTCCCACCATGGCCTCACCCATGGCTGTCTCCCCACCATGTTCCCATCCCTGTCATTGTCCCCCACATCTCCATCTGAGCCCGTGTCCCCCTGTGTCCCCATGAATGGCCACGTCCCCCTCCATGTCCATGTGTCCCCACATCACTCTCCATGCCTATGTCCCCCCATGTCCAGGTCTTACTTCTCCTTATTTTTACCCCAGTGTTCGATTTTTTTAAAGGGATGGAGAGAAATGAAAAGGAAATCAAGGCCAAAAAAACAAAAGGATTTCTGTCTCTGTGCCAGCTGAGGATCCATGTGCTTGGATGGGAGGGAAGAACCTTTTTTGGAGGGGTTTCCACCCCACTGTCTCCAAAACCTTGATCTTTGCCCCAGATCATCACCATTTGGCTGCGGAAGACACCCTCAGGCAATAGGAAATCAAAATTGTGGAATCCCTGAGGTTGGAAAAGACCTCCAAGACCATCCAGTATTCCCTGAGGCCCCAGAAGATAGGATTGAACACAGAAGATTTTCTGGGGTTGGAAGTCAACAAATCCACTCTCCCCAAGGAATTCCCAATGTTGGTCTGTGTCCCGATGGATGTTCCTGCCCCTTGCGTTCATCCAGGTGCACACGGGGAGACAAATAGATGTGGAGCACCCTCAGCCAGGTGTCTTCCCAACACAGATCACCAGGACCACGGATCACCAGGACTCTGCCCAACGGGGGTCACTGGGGATCATCCTCAAACGCCGATCCTCCCACGGGGAATGGAGCTGGAGCAGCGCACGAAGCTCTTCCTGCTCTCAGGGCACTCCCAGGGCTTCCCTTAGTGGTGCCCCCGTTGGTGTTTGGTCAAGTGGGAACTCTGTGAGAAGCTCTTCCCACACTCAGGACACTCGTAGGGCCTCTCCCCGGTATGGATGCGCCGGTGGACAGTGAGGGTGGAGTTGCGGTTGAAGCCCTTCCCGCAGTCGGAGCAGCGGAAGGGCCTCTCCTCCGTGTGAATCCGCTGATGTAGGAGCAGATTGGAGCTGGTGTGAAACCTCTTCCCACACTCGGGACACTCGTAGGGCCTCTCCCCAGTGTGGATGCGCTGGTGGTTTCTCAGGTCGGAGCTGCATCTAAAGCTCTTCCCACATTCCAAGCAGGTGTAGGGCCCTTCCCCAGTGTGGATCACATGGTGCCGGATCAGTTCGTAGCTTTCTCTGAAGCTCTTCCCACATTCCCCACACTTGTAGGGTTTTTCCCCAGTGTGGATCATCTGGTGTTTCCTAAGATTGCCCTTCAGGCTGAAGCTCATCCCACATTCCCCACACTTGTGGGGCCGTTCCCCAGTGTGGATCACCTGGTGCCGGAAAAGGTGGGACCTGTTGCTGAAGCACTTCCCACATTCCCCACACTCATAGGGCCGTTCCCCAGTGTGGATCACCTCATGCTGGAGCAGGTAGTCCTTCCGGCTGAAGTTCTTCCCACATTTCCCACACTCATAGGGCCGCTCCCCAGTGTGGATCCTCTGGTGTTGCACCAGGTGGTCCTTCCGGCTGAAGCGCTTCCCACATTCCCCACACTCGTAGGGTCGTTCCCCAGTGTGGATCACCTGGTGATCAAGCAGGTATGAGCTCCGGCTGAAACCCTTCCCACATTCCGAGCACTTATGGGGCTTCTCCCCTCCATCAGGCTTCTCCTCCAGCTCTGAGCTCCGGCTGGATCTCTGGCCGCCCTCCTGGCACAGGGGGGGTCTTTCTTCCTCGCAGCTCCCTGGGCTGGGTTTGCAGCCCCTCCTCCTGCCGGATCTCCGGGGCTTTTCCTCCTCCTCCATCCAGACACTCCTTGGGAATGAAAAATCCTGGTTTGGGGAAAAAACAAGAGGAGAGTGCCTTAGGCTGGGGGTTCCTCCTTGCCCAAGCTCCTCTCAGGAAGTCATTGGGCACCTTGTGTCTGTAAGAACCTCCAAAACACCAAGATTCAGCCCAAAAATCCTCCAAACATCAAGACACAGATCAAAAACTCACCAAATATCCAGACTCAGACAAAACCTCTTCTAAACCATAAGGATGTCCTGCAAACGGGGGAACACCAGGAAGGAAGAGGAAAGTGTCTTTACAAACAGATGCTGAGAATCTGGTTGGAGACAGGGCCAGGCACTTGGACATAAGGAAGGGACAGAAGAAGCCCTCAGTTCCAGAAAATGTTATTAACTGACCACACAGACTGCTGCTCAGCCAAGGTCCTGCTCAATTCATGAACTTTGAGAAGAAGAACAAAGACTTAACAGAGCTGTGAATATCCCTACCTAGACAGAAGTGGGGGGCATATTAAGGGGGGTATGTGGGAGGTGCATTGGGAAGTCTGTACCTCTCAAGTACTTCAGCCAATGGGGAAAGGGAGAGGGAGATGATGCCAGGAAAATCAGGATGAAAAGGAGGCTGCGTCCTCCAACAACTGGAGAGACCCCATGGGAAATGTCCCATGGCCTCTCCCTCTTTTTATGAATGAAATGACTTGTACAGGAATCCTCTGCCTTCTGGACACAAACCGCTGGTGATGGGAATTTTTCCACACACCCTGGGGCTGGTCTGGAATTCCTTCCACTGCCCGGGGCGTTGGGCAGTGAGTGGAGCTGAAGGTGCCTCACCCAGTTTGGGTGATCGGCTCCCTTGGGTGGCGGCGGCACCGGGGATTGACTGGGGACTCAAGAGTGTCCAGGAGACAGACGAGTGCAGATCAGGGGGTCTGTGAAGCCAGGAGAAAATGTGTTTAGGGATGGGTCTTCAAGGGCAGCAGAAGGGAAAAGAGTTACAAGACATGCTGTTATTTAGGAAAGGGAGTCAGGCAAAGCACAGGTTACCACCCACATGGTCAGCTCAACTGGCAGAGCTGTGTGTGCTTGTGAGAGCCTGGGACTGAAATGCCCTGAGCAGGAAGGCTTAAATATCTTCTGCTAACACCATGTCACCTAACAGGGTGGCAAAAGCAATTCTGACTGCTTCAGCAATCACTGAATAACTTACTAAGGTATTTCCAAAACAAAGAATTCCAAGAGAAGGGATTGTGGAAGCAATAGTCTCAGATGGGGAACTCATTTCACAGGAAAGGTCCTTCAGGGGGTTATGGCAGCTTTAGGAACACAAAGGGAACCCCACAACCCCTGGCACCCCCAGAGCTCAGGTCAGGTAGAAAGAATGAGTGGGGAAATAAAAAAACACCTTCGGAAGCTGGTGACAGAAACCAAGATGCCATGGGTACAGCTTTTGCCACTGGCTTTGGCAAGAATAAGAGCCAGACTCAAAGCAGATACTCAATTCCCTCCCTTGGAATTGGTGTTTGGAATTCCTTACCCTGGTAATTCTCCACCACGTGCAGGGTGCAGATAAGGGATGCATATTTCAAGCAGTCTGTGGCCAGAATCCTGTCTCCTGGGAAATCTCTCCCACAGGAAGCTGGGCTGGCACAGGCCCTGCCTTGGGACTTTGCTGCTCACAACATCCAACCAGGACATCGGGTCCTGCCCAAGGAGTGGGAAGAAGCACCACTGGTGGCCAAGTGGCCTGGCCCATCCCAAGTGTCCCTGAGCACAGAAGCAGCCCCAGCACAGCTGAACACGGGGGGACCCCTCACCCTGGGCTCAGGGTCTCTGAAGCCCCCGAGATTTGGACTTCCCGGCTGCAGGAGGAGGATGGGAGGCTGCGACTGCCCCTGCACTGAAGGCAAGGGAGCAGCAGCCAGGGCTCCACAGCCCCGGGGGAAGCCCCTGTGCCTGCCCACAGATCCTCTGCTGGAATGCTCTGCCTGGGCACCCTCCCTGGGCATCTCCAGGCACTGCGGGCCAATCCTTGCTGCCACTGCTGCAGCTTCAGTGCTTTCTGTGCCTGCACTCGCCACAGGGGCTGGGGAGACAACGGGACAATTCCACTCTGGGGCTCAGGCAGACTCACACACTGGGCTGGGTGGGATTAGATGGTTGGAAAATAGACCGACTTTAAAATAGTTTTTTATTTCATTTCTCCACTCAGGCTCGGTTTGCCTTTGCCCAGGGGAAAGGAATTTTAAAGGTTTTATTTTAAGGGATGTTACACCACTCAACAGAGATGAGTTTAACATCTCACCAGACTGGGAAGGGCCCAAAAGATCCCCACAGAGAGAACGACCATCAACAAAACATCAACGACCATCAGCAAACAGCAACCAACACCCACCCCAGACACTGCCCCTGGAAGAGCTGCAGACACCTGGTCTGGAAAAGGCTGAGAAGGAAATCCAGCAGTGCAGACCTAATTAACATCAGAGGCAAAGGAATTCAACTCCACTACGAAATCAAGTGCTATAAACTCAGCAACTTGGAAGCAATGAACATCAAACCAATGGATTTCTCTGGGTTCAGACTGTAAAGAGTTTAGGAAAAATCCAGTAAAACTCCCATGTCATGGAATGATTTTCTCTGCACACCGGGCAGAAATGATTTCTGTTTCCCATCCTGGCCAGAATCAAATGATGCCTTGATTATCTAACACAGAAATGTTGTTGAAGAGTTTTGGTTCTTCCTGCAGTTTCGGTGACAAGATTATAGAAGTAGAATGTTTTTTCCGAATAATCTTACTTTTATACTGTCAGTTAGGTTTGGCAAGGAGTGTAAGACTCAATTTTGAGTCCTAGGAGAAGTACCAAAAAGCTTTATTACTTCCGGGTTTTCTCCTTTATGTGTGTGTGTGGCTGTTAGAGATTGCAAAATTTTGGAATGGGCTTTTTGATGTTCACCTTTAGGCTGCATTTTGCAAAACCAGAAGAGCTTTAAAGGTGGCACTTTAACTTGTAAACGTGTTTTAGAATATTGTTTTAAAAAACAAAACAAACAAAGCAACCCCGAGGAGGGGAAGGGGGGAAAACATGTGAGCGATTCAATGGCTGCCCTGGAAGAGAAGCTTCCTCCCAGGCAGCCAGGAGAGGAGCTTTAGAAATGCAAATTAACACTGCTGGGGAAAAGTGTGCACAATGCACCAGGGGCTTCTTGCCTGGGGCAGCAATTGGGCTGATTCCCTCTGTCCCTCAGCCCAAGCTCTGCCTGCTTGCACAGATGGAATTGGCACAGCCAAGGGCAGAGCCCAGAGGGAGGATCTCTGACTCTGCAACAGAAATGGGTTAAATTGCAAAGGGAAACAGCAAATGGAGAATGTTGGGAAAGCTTCACTAAAATCAGTGGGGGGGAATCATCCCTCTCCCCACTCCAACATGTGCTGTCACTGTCTGTGTCACACAGGAGCATCAGACCACTGGGGGGGTTCTGCTACCACAGGTTCAGAGGAATCAGTTGGGAATCCAAGTCTGTGATGATTTAATTAGAGAGAAGAGACAAATTGATGCAGCCCTGGCTGGAGGGAGCCCCCAAAAATGGGGAAAAGATGAACGGCCACCAGAACAAATCCCACAACACCAGGGACCAGCCCCTGGGAACCCCAACGAATTCATATCAGGAGCCAGAGAACCCAGTGATCACTTCAATGGCATAATTGAAACGACTACAAAAGCACAGCGAATGAAGTCAGTGACAATAATCCCAAAATCAAGGAGGACCCAGGAAGAAAAAACAGAGTCATTGAGTCAATCTGCTTGGAGATAGGGCCAGGGACTTGGAGATAAGGAAGGAACGGGAGAAACCATCAGTTTCAGAAAATGTTACTCATTGACACGGACTGCTGCTCAGCCAAGATCCTGCGAAATTGCTGAACATGGAGAAAAAGAACAAAGCCTGAACAGAGCCAGGAATATCGGATGTTACACAAAAGGGGGGTGCACATTAACGAGGACAAGCAGCAGGCGGATCGGGAAGTCTGAACTTTCCAAGGAACTTCGCCAGCGGGCAAAGGCAGAGGGAGATGCAGAAGGGAAAATCAGGATAAAAAAGAGGCCGCGTACTACAACAATTGGAGAGACCGCATGGCAAATGCCGCACGGCCTCTCCCTTTCTTCCTCAATAAACTCACTTTTACAGGACTCCTCTGTCTCCTTCGGGCACAGAAACCTCTGGCCATGCGAATTTTCCCGCACAGGCCCGGGGACAGCGCAGCCACCTCCGTCCCACCCACAGGAACCGGGACGAGCCAGCGCTGCTCCGGCACCGGCTCCTGCCCAGGCACCCGCGGGAAGGAGACCGCGGGCAGCCGCTCCCGCAGCGCCCTCAGGGCACGGGGAACACGGCGCGGACACGGCACAACCCAGCCACAGCCAGAGCCCCCTGCCGCCCCCTCCGCCCGCAGCCAGCCCCGAGCCCCGGCACAACCCAGCGCGGCTCCCACCTGCGCCGGGGCCGCCTCCGAGCTCCGCCGCCGCCTCCCCGGGCTCCGGCCGCTGCCGCCGCTCCCGGGCCCGAACAAATGCTCCTGCAATGGCGCCTCCGGTGCGGGACGGGACGCGGGCTCGTCCCCACTCTGCTCTGCCCAATCAGCGCGCAGAGAGAGCCAGGAGTGACGGCAGAGCCAGCCAATCGCGACGAGTGGCGGGCTCTGCACACGGCACAGCCTCTCAGGCCCCGCCCCCGGGCTGTCTGAGGGCAAAGCCGCAGATCAGGAACCGCCCTGGGACGCGCCCGGGCCCCAGCCGGGATTGAGCTCAAAACACAAACAAAGTTCTCCGCACCTCCCGGACCGCCTGGCCCAGCCCTGCGTGCTGGGTGCCTCCCACTCAGCGGGAAGCCCTGAAGCCTCACTTCTCCTCCGCCCTAACTAGGAGCATCAGTTCCTCCCTTTGATTTCCCCAAAAAAGGGAAAACTGCCCCGAACTCCTGTCGATGAGTGGAAGAGGGGAAAGATTTCTGGGAGAAAACTTCAAAAATTCAAAGAACGACAATAAGAAGTAAATGAGATCCTTCAAATCAGCCTCCCCTGACGCTTCCCTCCTTCCATCTCCACCTCCTACCCCGGCGGAGCAGGGAGACAGGGAATGGGGCCATGGTCAGTTCGTGCCCCGGGGCTTTTCCGGCTGCTCAGGGACAGGAGCTGTTCCCCTGCTGCACCCTGGGCTCCCTCCCACAGCAGAGTTCTCCAGGAACTCCTTCAAGCTCAGCCCATCCCGTGGGGAACAGCCCCCCTCAAGCTGCTGCAGCGTGGGTCACTCTGCCACAGGCTCAGCCCCTCAAGGACAGGCTGCTCCAGCGGGGGCCCCTCTGCCCGCAGGTGTCCCCCGGGGTCACAGCCTCCTGTCAGGCATTGCCCTGCTCTGCCATGGGCTCCTCCAGGGGCTCTGGGGGGATCTCTGCATCCCCGTGGATCTCAGCATGCGGCACCTCAGTCTTTGGAGGCACCACGGGTTGGCTCTGCTGGACATGGAGGAAGCTTCTGGCAGCTTCTCTCAAATCCCAGCCCTGAACACCCCCTGCTACCAAAACCAGGCCCTGCAATCCCAATACAGCTCCAAAAATGGGGTTCCAGATAGACAGGAGCTCAGGTTAACCCAAAATTGGGATGGAGATTTCCAGGGGCTCTGGGGTGCACAAAAAACGAGGCCCCAGCTGAGGGTGTTCTCTGCTTGGCTGAGCGCTGCCCAAGGGCTGGGGCTGCCCCACGGGGGGACACCCTCCTCCAGCGGGGATGTCCCGCACACGGGGGATGCCCACAAGACCCTCAGAAACCCCGGGGCTGGGCTGGCCCTGCCTGGGTGCCAGGAGCCACTGATAAATATGAGGACCCAATAATTGATTGCCAATTAGATAAACTTTATTAAAGTTGACAGGAAATGAGTTATTAAATCCCGGATAGCTTATCTAAAATCCGGTCTCTCTTAACCATCCTCTGAGTTTTAACTGATTTCAGCAAAGCTTATTTTTTCCAGCTAAATCAGCAATATATTGTCGTCTACAACCTTAGTTTTTTAAAGTCTTCAAAATTAGTGTCTCAATAATAGCAATAACAAGAGTTCATAGTGGTAATAAAAACCCTACTAGACTTATACCAGCTTTGCACGGCCAGGTGTTGGCAAGGAGGGCTCGAGGAGCACCTTCTGTGAGAGGCTGCTGGAAGCAGCTGCTCCTCCATGTCCCGCAGAGGCAACGCCAGCCGGCTCCAGGACGGACCGGCCACAGGCCAAGGCTGGGCCAGGCAGAAATGGTGGGAACACCTTTGGGATAACAGATTTAAGAAAATCGTTTATGGTGTAGTTGTGACTGTGACCAGGGAAGAGCAGGGGGAGAACATGGGAGAGGAACAACTCTGCACACACCAGGGCAGGGCAGGAGGAGGGGCAGGAGCTGCTGCAGCTGCTGGAGCTGATTGCCCTGAGATTCCGTGGTGCAGTCCCTGCTGAGGCAGCTGGGCCCCTGCAGCCCATGGAGGGCACGGAGTGCACAGATGCACCTGCAGCACCTGCAGGAGCCCGTGCCAGAGCAGGGGGATGCCTGAGTGGAGGCTGTGACCCCATGAGAAACCAGAGCTGGAGCTGGGACCTGGCAGGGACCTGCAAACCCCTGGAGAGAGGAGCCCACGCTGGAGCAGGGTCCTGGTAGGACTCATGAGCCCATGGAAGAGTGACCCACGTTGCAGCAGTTTGTGAAGAACTGCTGTCCAGGAGATGAACTCATGTTGGAGAAGTTCATGGAGAAGTGTCCCCGGGAGGGACCCCTGGCACAGCAGGGGAACAACTCCTCTCCCTGAGCAGCAGGAGAAAAGATGTCATGAACTGACCAGAACCCCCATTTCCTGTCTCCCTGCACCCACTGGGAGAAGAAGTAGAGCTGGAAGGAGGGAGGGGAGGGGCAGAAGGTGTTTTTAAAGCTTTTACTTCTCAATATCCTGCTCTGATTTTGATAGCAATAAATTCTATTAATGTCTCTAATTTCAAACCTGGTTTGCCCATGATGGCATGTGCTGAGTGATCTGTCCCAGCCCTTATCTAAAGCCATGAAGGCTTCATTCTGTTTTCTCTCTCCTGTCCATCTCTGCAGAGGAGTGAGAGAGCAGCTTTGGTGGGTGCCTGGCATCCAGCCAGGGTACACTGACTGCACTTCCTCTCCTTCATTCTGTCTTTCTTTCCAGAGGTCCCAGTGCAGAGGTTGAGTGGGGCTTTGATGGAGGGAGTGAAGGTGGCGGGGAGTAGCGGGGACAGGAGGCACAGGGATGTGGGACAGGCATCAGAGGGGCGCAGGCAGCTGGCAGGGGGCAAGGCCTGTCCCCCTGGCCCTGCAGCAGCCCCGTGCCCTGCCCAAGGCGCTCCCAGCAGGGGCTGGGCCCCAGAGGCAGGGGCAGAGCCCAGTCCCGGGGGCGGCGTTTCTGCCCCGACCCCCGTCCAGCCCAGCCTCCCCCGTGTGCGCAGTGACCGCTGGCACGGGCTGCACTGGGCAGCGTGACCTGCTGGGGACATTGAGAGCTGCCCCCACGGTGACACTGCCCTTGGGATTTCACAGGCACCAAACAAATCACAGCCAGCCCTGCCCCTTGTCATGTCCCAGGCACTCGAGACCATCACAGCCAGCCCTGCTCCCTGTTATGTCACAGGAGCTATGAGTGTATCAAGTGTGAGAAGAGATTCTCACAGAGCTCAGCCTTGACCAAACACCAACGGAGCCACCTTCAAGGGAAGCAATTCGAGCGCCCTGGGTGCAGGAAGAGCTTCGTGCGCTGCTCCAGCTCCATCCCCCATGGGAGGATCCGCGCTGGATGATCCCCAGTGACCCCCGGTGGGCAGAGCCCTGGTGATCCGTGGTGCCGGTGATCCGTGTTGGGAAGACACCTGGCTGGGGGCTCCACATCCTCCTGACTCCCCGTGGCCTGGATTTTCTTTTCATTTCTCTTTGTTCTTTCAAAACATCCAAAACCAGGGTATAAATAATGATTTTGAACTAAGATGTGGATGGGGACATGGGGGCATCTTGCAAGGGATGTGGGGGATGCTGGGTGGGAGGGAGTTGAGGGTTCGTGGCAGACACTTGGGGGTTTCTCAGGGCTTTGGGCTCCCCAGGCCAAGCAGCTCCGGCTGTGCTGGGAGACCCTGGCAGAGGTTCTGGGGCAGCTGATCAAGGACCCCCTGTCCCAGAACTGTCCCCATGTCCCCCTGTCCCAGTTCCCAGTGTCCCCTGTCCAGGATCCCCCTCTCCCTGCTGTCACTCCCCTTGTTCCGTGGCCATTCCCGTGTCACCCCACTCCCGGTTCCGTCCTGCTCCCATCCCAGTCTGGATCCCATTCCTGGTCTCATTCCCTATCCCTGTCCTGTATTCTCTGTTTGGTTGCCATTCCCATATTCCCAGTCCTGTATTTGCTACCCTATTCCCATTCCTGTATTCCCAGTCCCCCTGCCCATGCCGCATTTTTATTTCTATATTCTCTGTCCTGTTCCCATGTTCCCATTCCCACTTCTGTATTCCCGTTTCCGATCCCAATCGTACCTTCCTAATCCCCATCCCATATTCTCTCTCAAATTCCTGTTTCCATTGTCCCTGTCCTGTTCCCATATTCCCATCCCACATCACATTCTACATCCCTCCTCCAAATTCCCAGTCCCATACCCAGACCCTGTTCCCATTCCCCATCTCAATCCCTGTCCCTGTCCCCACTCCCTATCCTAATTCCTGGTCCCAGTCCCTGTCCCCATTCCCGGTCCCATTCTTAGAGCCTGTCCCCTATTCCCAATCCCAGTCCCATTCCAGGTCACAGTCCCACTCCCTGTCCCCTATTCCTGGTTTCTGTCCCCATTCCTGGTCTTGTCCATTATTCCAGGCACCATTCCTGGTCCCTGTCCCCATTTTCAATCCCAGTCCCCTTCCTGGTCCCAGTCCCGTATTTCTGGTCATATTCGGGGTCCCTGTCCCATTCCCACTCCGATTTCTAGTTCCATTCACTGTCCGTCCCAATTCCCGGTCCCCATTCCCGGTGCCATTCCCCAGGGCCACCTCTGGCATGGGGCCCTGAGGGCTCCCCAGCTCGGGCTGGCTGTGGCACACGAACCCTTCAGCCCTGCTGCTCTCCTGGGCCAGCTGCAGAGAGCACAAGGCTTTGGGCATTTCTCAGAGGCCCCCAGCTGGCCAGAGCAGCCCCTCCTGCCAGCACCCCCTGTGCCTCAGAGCCCTCCCTCCTGCCGGGGACATGGAGGGGACACGGGCCTGCAGGAGGCTCCTGTTCCTGAGACAGGAGCAAGGCTGCAGCTCCAGCCTTTGGGCCCTGGGCCGCAGCAGCCCAGGGGAGGCCCAGCTGCAGAGCTCGCAGCCCCCAATGTGTTTCACTGGACCCTTTGGAACACTGATCCCTGTTGGGGTTCCCAGTACCTCTGAGGGTCCGGCCCTTGCAGAGAAATGGCTTAAATCAATTAGCGAGACAGCATGGTCGAGTATGTCTTGAAAAATCAAAAAGGTTTAATAAAAGAAAGAAAATAATACAAAACAAAGAACAGAGCCAAGCTCAGTATAGGGACAGGTCCCATACACCTGCTACAACACCCCGAAAATGCCCCAAACCCCTTTGTTCTCTCTCTTATCTACTTAACAATCGAAGAGTGTTCCACTGGCAAACTGCTAATAGAAAGAGGTACAGGATTTGAAGAACAGCAACAAAGTCCAACAGGTGTTTCTCTTGGCATTGAGCCAATTACTGTCAGGACAGCAAAGAAGTTTCTCAGTCCTTTACCTTATAAGAAATACAAGGTGTGAGTCAAACCTTTCCCTATATGGAAAACACTTCCTCAGGTGTGGGGTGCTTTACTACAAATCCCCACCCCATATTCTCTCTCCGCTCGCTGTTTCCATATTCCCAAGTTATTTCAGGATCAGTCAAATTAAGAGGTGGGAGACCCTGTAAGTGTTCCCACTCTGAATGTGGAGGTTGTGTCTGCACTAACCCAACTTGTCACCAGCGCCCCAAAGTGGGGGAGTGACAACATTTTTGGGGTCACCCCCACGACTTCCACCTCCCCATATCCCACTGAGGATGCTCTTCTACCTTGCACCCCCTGCATGCTGCATCCCCCGAGGGGACCTTGGGGACTTTGGGGACTGTCCCTGTGTCCCCACCCCCAGTCCCCCAAGGTACCTCCGCTGCTGCGCCCACACTCGGCCCCGGTTCCTGTAGGGGATTCCTAATGTGAGCAGGCAGGAGTTTGAGTCACACCCTCACCTCTTCTCTTCCTCCTCCTCCTGCTCCTCCTCCTCCTCTTCCTCTTCCTCTTCCTCTTCCTCTTCCTCTTCCTCCCCCCCCTCTGGGAGGTGATGTCACTTCTCCCACTGTGGATGCACCAGTGACACCAGGGAGACACCGCAGGTCACCCCTGGAAGGGACTGTGGGGTCACGGTGGCTCCTGGAGTCCCCTGGATGTGACAGCTGAGGGGTCCTGGGATGCTGCGGTGATAATTTGGGGAGTGGGTGCTTGTTTGGGGGTCTCCAGGGTGGGTCATGAAGTCCTCTCCTGTCACCCCAGACACCCCCAGCCCGTGCCTCAGTTTCCCCCTCGCTCTGCAGGGACCACCCAGAGCTGATGTTCTGGAACTGGGTTTATTTTGGGGGGGTTTGGGGTTGGGGCTACTGGGATGGGCTGGTGGGCCAGTGGGGTGGGCTGGGGTGTGGCCAGATTGGTGGCCATCTGGGCTGGGGGCTGGCCAGGCTGGGGGGCTGCAGGGCCAGGGGCCATCCAGACCAGAGTCCAGCTGGTGGCTCTGGAGTCCATCCAGACCAGTGTCCATGCAGAGTGGGATCCATGGCTCTGGAGTCCATCCAGACCAGTGTCCAACCTCTCCTTGCCCCCCTCCATCCCAGGCTCCCCAGCTGGGGCTGCTCCTCACTGCAGAGTGGACAAGAGCCATGGTCAGTCCCAAGATGACCCCAAGCCCCCTCCCACCAACCTCACCAGGCCACCCACCCCGCTGCCACCAATGTCCCCAGGAAGCCGGGCCAGCTCTGGATCTCCTGGAAGAGGAGATCCACAGGCCTGGGATGAGGACTTGAGGGCATCCAGGATGGTGAGCACCGAGTCCATGGGGTACATGGGGACAGTTGGGGAAACAGCTGGGGACACCTGGGGGGACAGGGGGTGGTGAGTGAGGGTTGGAGGAGAAGGGATGCACACAAAAATGTGTCAAAGTCAAGGGAAGGGCACCCAAAATTGGGGGAAAGGATGGGAAATGAGGCAAGAGATCCAAAATAGGGCAAAGGGACCTAAAACAGGGGAAAGGACCCAAAATGGGGGGGAAGAAGGACCCAAAATCAAAGGACTAAGGGTGTCATGGGATGTCATGGAGTGTCACAGGGTGTCGTGGGATGTCCCTACCTGTGACAGGATGGGTGAAGATGCTCAGGGTCAGGAGCAGCCACGGGAACATCCTGAGGGACAGGGGGACACCCTGCAGAACATGGGGACACCCTGCAGTACAGGGCCTGGGACCTCAGGGACTGTGGCCCCACTGGGGGCGAGGGACAGGGACACAGGGGAGGGGCTGGAGACATATGGAGGGAGGGGACACGATGCCACCAGGATGCTCATCAGGGGACAATGTCACCACAGCTGTTGGGATGCTGCCACCAGGACACCTTCGGTGACACCCACTGCGGGGCCATGTGACCCCACAGGTGACACCGACCCTTGCCCTGTCCCCAGCCTGTCTGCAGGAGTGGTTGGGGTCCCTTGAGTGCAGTGGCCCTGGGACACCCTGGTGGCTGTGACTCGCTTCCAGGCCACTTGTCCCCAGCAGAACAAGTTCCCTGTCCCACCCTGGTGGGGTTGACTTTCGGTGGGACACCACGGTGGTGACAGTGGGGACATGGTGCCAGGAACTGCATCGGGCAGCGCTTTGCCATGGCCAAGATGAAGGTGCTGGTGACACTGTTGTGGCAAAGGTGGTGGCATTGATGCTGCCCCAGTTCATGTCCCCAATGTCCCCACCCATGCCCATGTTCCCTCATGGCCCCACCCATGGCATTGTCCCCAACATGTCCCCATCCATGCCTTAGTTCAACATCTTTATTTTTAGCCCAATTTCAGGGCTTTCAAAGGGATGAACAGAAACCTTTTCATTTCAAGGCCAAAACAAAAGGATTTATGTGTTCCTGCTGGCAGAGCATCCATGTGCTTGGGTGGGTGGGAAGAAGCTTTTTTGGAAGGGGTTTCCACCCCACTGTCTCCAAAATTGTGGGGTTTGACCCAGTCCGTCCCTGTTTTCTGTAGAAGATGCCGGTGTGCCTGAGAGAATTGAAATGATGGATTTATGTTGGAAAAGACTGCCAAGGCCATCCAGTGTTGCTTGATGGCACCAGAAGATGCAAAAAGTGAGATTTTTCTGAGGTCAGAAGTTAACAAATCTGCTTTCCACAATGGATTTCTGATGGTGTGTGGATGTGTCCAGGTGCCCACAGGGAGCCAGGAGGATGTGGAGCCCCAGCCAGGTGTCTTCCCAACACGGATCACCGGCACCACGGATCACCGGAGCTCTGCTCACTGGGGGTTACTGGGGATCATCCAATGCAGATCCACCCATGGGGGATGGAGCTGGAGCAGCACACAAAGCTCTTCCTGCACTCGGGGCACTCACAGGGCTTCCCTTAGTGGTGCCTCCGTTGGTGTTGGGTCAAGTTAGAGCTGTGTCTGAAGCTCTTCCCACACTCAAGACACTCGTAAGGCCTCTTCCCGGTGTGGATGCGCCAGTGCTTGATGAGGGTGCAGTTGTACTTGAAGCCCATCCTGCAGTCGGGGCAGCGGAAGGACCTCTCGTCAGTGTGAATCCTCAGGTGCTTGATGAGATTGGAGCTGGTCTGAAACCTCTTCCTGCATTGGTCACACTCGTATGGCCTCTCACAGGTATGGATCATCTGGTGGGTAACCAGATCAGAGCTCCTGCTGAAGCTCTTCCCACACTCCGTACACTTGTATGGCCTCTCCCCTGTGTGGCATCTCTAGTGTTTGATCACCTTGGAGCTTGACCTGAAGGTCTTCCCACACTCCCCGCATTTGTAGGGCTTCTCCCCAGTGTGGATGCGCCGGTGGGTGATGAGGGTGGAGTTGCGGTTGAAGCTCATCCCGCAGTCGGGGCAGCAGAAGGGCCTCTCCTCTGTTGTGAATCCGCTGGTGCCTGAGGAGATCAGAGCTGGTGTGAAATCTCTTCCTGCACTGGTCACACTCATAGGGCCTCTCCCCAGTGTGGATTCTCCAGTGGTGGATCAGTTCGGATTTCCACCTGAAGCTCTTCTCACATTTTGAGCATTTGTGGGGCTTCTCCGCGTTGTGAAGCTCCTTGGGGACCCCCAGCTCTGTCCTCCGGCCACCTCCCTGGCCCAGGGTGGATCTCTCCTCCTGGGATCCCCGTGATCTGCGTTTGCAGCCCCTCCTCGTGTGGGATCTCCGGGGCTTTTCCTCCTTGTTGGATTCTTTCGCCATGGAGCCACTCAAAACGGCCTCTTCCACGAGGTTCTGCTGTGGGGATTTGTCCTCCCTGCTCTCCGTGCTCAGCTCCTTGTCTGGGGGAGGAAGGAGAAGGAGAGGATGGGATTTACCCCAGTGCCAGAGAGAAGGGGAAGCAGATCCCCCCAGTGCATCCCTGGCAGGATGGTATCGGCAGCGGGATTGTCCTGCAGCCGGGGTCCAGGCTGGACTGGGAGATGGAACAGGAGAGAGGGGGAAAGAGGCAGTGACTTCCTCCTCACCTGCCTGGGGCTCACGGGACATCTTCCTCTTCCTCACGGCCTTGTTGTTCTGCAATGGGCCAAGGTTTGGGAATGGGAAAGCCTGGTTTGGGGGGAAAAACACGGATTGAGCACTTTGGGTTTGATGGTCCCGCTGCCCAAGTGCAGCTGTAGAAGTCAGCGCCCCTTTCAGCCTCGGGGGGCCCGGACCCCGCTCATCTCCAGGCTCCCCCACCCCTCCAGCCTGACGGGGCTACCGCGGCTCCGGGATCGCCCCTCTGTGCTCTCCCCGCTCCGGGGCTCCCGCGTTCCCCCCCGGCTCTCTCAGAGATCCCCAAACCCGATATCGCCCCTCTGCCCGCCGGGACCGGGCCATCGCCACGTGGGACCCCACAAGATCCCTCCAGGGCCATTTCCGACTCGACTTTGGGGTCCTGCAAGATCCAAACACCCCCTGCCCCGAAAAAAATCCCTCCCGGAGTCCCCCCGATGGATTTGGGGCGAGCTCCCCCTCCCCGCTCACCTGCGGGTTCCGGAGGGGGCGATGCTGCCGGAGCCGGGGGAGATGCGGCCGGAGCGGGCAAGCGGAGAACCACGTGCTGTTCCTGCTGCTGCTCTTCCTCCTACTCCTTCTCTTTCTCTTCCTTCTCCTCTGTCCCTCCTGTTCCCGCTCCTCCTCTTCCTGCCGCTTCTTTCTCTTTCTCTTTCCTTCTCCTCCTCCTCTGTCCCTCCTCTTCCTCCCGCTCCTCCTCCGCTCCCAGCCCTGCCCGGGCGGTGCCGACACCCAAAAGCAGCCGCGCTCTGCCCTGGGGGAATTCCAAAGCGGCCCCGCTCCTCGCGGCACCGGGAGCGATCCTGGGAGCAGCGGGAAGGAATTGGGAGCGCTTTCCCTCCCAGTCTGGCTCTTACTGGGAGCGCTGGGAGGGAACTGGGAGGAAACAGCGCCCGGACGCGGCTGCAGCCGGCGCTGGGCGGGGCCAAACCAGAGGGCGTGGTTATGCAAATAGAGGAGCGATCGCGCGCTGTGATTGGTGGGCGGGAGCAGCGCGGGGTTTCCCCGGTCAGGTGAGGGCGGGAGGGGGAGATCGGAGCGATGGCGGCGGCGTTCGGTGAGAGGGGACAGGGAGCGGGAATGGGGACAGGGACCGGGAATGGGGACAGGGACGGACAGTATGGGTCAGGGACCCCAGATGGGTTGCTGACTGGGATGGGAGCAGGACGAATCTGGGATAAGGGGGACTTGGGAACGGGCGGAGGTTATGGGGTAACAGCGTAGAGGGGGGCATCCACTACAAGAAGCACCAGAAGTTTGGATGGGGGGACATGGGGACGCGTCCGGGGCAGGGGGTCCTTGATCAGCTGCCCCAGAACCTGTCCCAGGGTCTCCCAGCGCTCCCGGAGCCGCTCGGCCTGGGGAACATTAAGCCCTGAGCAACCCCCAAGTCCATGCCAGGAACCCTCAACTCCCTCACACCCAGCATCCCCCACATCCCCTGGAAGATCCCCCCATGTTCTCATCCAGGTCTTAGTTCAAAATCTTTATTTTTACCCTGGTTTTAGGTGTTTGAAAGGATAAAGAGAAATGAAAAGAAAATCCCGGCAAGGGGAACCAGGAGGATGTGGAGTCGCCAGCCAGGTGTCTTCCCAACATGGATCACCGGCACCACGGATCACCGGGGCTCTGCCCAACGGGGGTCCCTGGGGATCATCCAGCGCAGATCCACCCATGGGGGATGGAGCTGGAGCAGTGCACGAAGCTCTTCCTGCACTCAGGGCACTCCCAGGGCTTCCCTCAGTGGTGCCTCCGTTGGTGTTGGGTCAAGCGAGAGCTCTGTGAGAAGCCCTTCCCACATCTGGGAAGAGCACACGCATAAGGCCCGTGACATCACCAGGAGCAGGGCTGGCTGTGATGCTCTCGAGTGCCTGGGACATGACAAGGGGCAGGGCTGGCTGTGATTTGTTTGGTGCCTGTGAAATCCCAAGGGCAGTGTCACCGTGGGGGCAGCTCTCAATGTCCCCAGCAGGTCACGCTGCCCAGTGCAGCCCGTGCCAGCAGTCACTGCGCACACGGGGGAGGCTGGGCTGGACGGGGGTCGGGGCAGAAACGCCGCCCCCGGGACTGGGCTCTGCCCCTGCCTCTGGGGCCCAGCCCCTGCTGGGAGCGCCTTGGGCAGGGCACGGGGCTGCTGCAGGGCCAGGGGGACAGGCCTTGCCCCCTGCCAGCTGCCTGCGCCCCTCTGATGCCTGTCCCACATCCCTGTGCCTCCTGTCCCCGCTACTCCCCGCCACCTTCACTCCCTCCATCAAAGCCCCACTCAACCTCTGCACTGGGACCTCTGGAAAGAAAGACAGAATGAAAGAGAGGAAGTGCAGTCAGTGTACCCTGGCTGGATGCCAGGCACCCACCAAAGCTGCTCTCTCACTCCCCTGCAGAGATGGACAGGAGAGAGAAAACAGAATGAAGCCTTCATGGCTTGAGATAAGGACTGGGACAGATCACTCAGCACATGCCATCATGGGCAAACCAGGTTTGAAATTAGAGACATTAATTGAATTTATTGCTATCAAAATCAGAGCAGGATAGTGAGAAGTAAAATAAAGCTTTAAAAACACCTTCTGCACACCCATCCCTCCTTCCCAGCTCTCCCTGCTCCCCAGTGGGTGCAGGGAGACAGGGAATGGGGGTTCTGGTCAGTTCATCACATCTTTTCTCCTGCTACTCAGGGAGAGGAGTCGTTCCCCTCCTTTTCCAGGGGTCCTTCCCGGGGACACTTCTGCATGAACTTCTCCAACATGAGTTCATCTCCTGGACAGCAGTTCTTCACAAACTGCTGCAACGTGGGTCACTCTTCCGTGGGCTCACAAGTCCTACCAGGACCCTGCTCCAGCGTGGGCTCCTCTCTCCATGGGTTTGCAGGTCCCTGCCAGGTCCCAGCTCCAGCACAGGTTTCTCATGGGGTCACAGCCTCCACTCAGGCATCCCCCTGCTCTGGCACGGGCTCCTGCAGGTGCTGCAGGTGCATCTGTGCACTCGGTGCCCTCCATGGGCTGCAGGGGCCCAGCTGCCTCAGCAGGGACTGCACCACGGAATCTCAGGGCAATCAGCTCCAGCAGCTGCAGCAGCTCCTGCCCCTCCTCCTGCCCTGCCCTGGTGTGTGCAGAGTTGTTCCTCTCCCATGTTCTCCCCCTGCTCTTCCCTGGACACAGTCACAACTACACCATAAATGATTTTCTCAAATCTGTTATCCCAAAGGTGTTCCCACCATTTCTGCCTGGCCCAGCCTTGGCCTGTGGCCGGTCCATCCTGGAGCCGGCTGGCGTTGCCTCTGCGGGACATGGAGGAGCAGCTGCTTCCAGCAGCCTCTCACAGAAGGTGCTCCTCGAGCCCTCCTTGCCAACACCTGGCCATGCAAACCCGGTATAAGTCTGGCAGGGTTTTTATTACCACTATGAACTCTTGTTATTGCTATTATTGAGACACTAATTTTGAAGACTTTAAAAAACTAAGGTTGTAGACAACAATATATTGCTGATTTAGCTGGAAAAAATAAGCTTTGCTGAAATCAGTTAAAACTCAGAGGATGGTTAAAAGAGACTGGATTTTAGATAAGCTATCCCAGATCTAATAACTCATTGCCTGTCAACTTTAATAAAGTTTATCTAATTGGCAATCAATTATTGGCTCCTCATATTTATCAGTGGCTCCTGGCACCCAGGCAGGGCCAGCCCAGCCCCGGGGTTTCTGAGGGTCTTGTGGGCATCCCCCGTGTGCGGGACATCCCCGCTGGAGGAGGGTGTCCCCCCGTGGGGCAGCCCCAGCCCTCGGGCAGCGCTCAGCCAAGCAGAGAACACCCTCAGCTGGGGCCTCATTTTTTGTGCACCCCTGAGCCCCTGGAAATCTCCATCCCAATTTTGGGTTAACCTGAGCTCCTGTCTATCTGGGACCCCATTTTTGGAGCTGTATTGGGATTGCAGGGCCTGGTTTTGGTAGCAGGGGGTGTTCAGGGCTGGGTTTTGAGAGAAGCTGCTGGAAGCTTCCTCCGTGTCCAGCAGAGCCAACCCGTGGTGCCTCCAAAGACTGAGGTGCCGCATGCTGAGATCCACGGGGATGCAGAGATCCCCCCAGAGCCCCTGGAGGAGCCCGTGGCAGAGCAGGGCAATGCCTGACAGGAGGCTGTGACCCCGGGGGACACCTGCGGGCAGAGGGGCCCCCGCTGGAGCAGCCTGTCCTTGAAGGGCTGAGCCTGTGGCAGAGTGACCCACGCTGCAGCAGCTTGAGGGGGGCTGTTCCCCACGGGATGGGCTGAGCTTGAAGGAGTTCCTGGAGAACTCTGCTGTGGGAGGGAGCCCAGGGTGCAGCAGGGGAACAGCTCCTGTCCCTGAGCAGCCGGAAAAGCCCCGGGGCACGAACTGACCATGGCCCCATTCCCTGTCTCCCTGCTCTGCCGGGGTAGGAGGTGGAGCTGGAAGGAGGGAGGCGTGAGGGGAGGCTGATTTGAAGGGTCTTCATTTCCTTCTCATGATCGTGCTCTGAATTTTTGGAGTTTTCTGCCAGAAATCTCTCCCCTCTTCCACTCATCGACAGCAGTTTGGGGCAGTTTTTCCTTTTATAGGGAAATCAAAGTGATGAACTGATGCTCCTAGTTAGGGGGTAGGAGAAGTGAGGCTTCAGGGCTTCCCGCTGAGTGGGAGGCACCCAGCACGCAGGGCTGGGCCAGGCGGTCCGGGAGGTGCGGAGAACTTTGTTTGTGTTTTGAGCTCAATCCCGGCTGGGGCCCGGGCGCGTCCCAGGGCGGTTCCTGATCTGCGGCTTTGCCCTCAGGCAGCCCGGGGGCGGGGCCTGAGAGGCTGTGCCGTGTGCTGAGCCCGCCACTCGCCGTAATTGGCTGGCTCTGCCGTCACTCCTGGCTCTCGCTGCACGCTGATTGGGCAGAGCAGAGCGGGGACAAGCCCGCGTCCCGGCCCCCTGCGCCATTTTGCGGAGCGTCTGTGCGGGCCGGGCAGCGGCGGCAGCGGCCGGAGCCCGGGGAGGCGGCGGCGGAGCTCGGAGGCGGCCCCGGCGCAGGTGGGAGCCGCGCTGGGTTGTGCCGGGGCTCGGGGCTGGCTGCGGGCGGAGGGGGCGGCAGGGGGCTCTGGCTGTGGCTGGGTTGTGCCGTGTCCGCGCCGTGTTCCCCGTGCCCTGAGGGCGCTGCGGGAGCGGCTGCCCGCGGTCTCCTTCCCGCGGGTGCCTGGGCAGGAGCCGGTGCCGGAGCAGCGCTGGCTCGTCCCGGTTCCTGTGGGTAGGACGGAGGTGGCTGCGCTGTCCCCGGGCCTGTGCGGGAAAATTCGCATGGCCAGAGGTTTCTGTGCCCGAAGGAGACAGAGGAGTCCTGTAAAAGTGAGTTTATTGATGACCAAAGGGAGAGGCCATGCGGCATTTGCCATGCGGTCTCTCCAGTTGTAGTACGCAGCCTCCTTTTTATCCTGATTTTCCCTTCCGCATCTCCCTCTTTGCCCGCTGGCGAAGTTCCTTGGAAGTTCAGACTTCCCGATCCACCTGCTGCATGTCCTCGTTAATGTGCACCCCCCTTTTGTATAACATCCGATATTCCTGGCTCTGTTCAGGCTTTGTTCTTCTTCTCCATATTCAGGAATTCAGCAGGATCTTGGCTGAGCAGCAGTCCGTGTCAATGAGTAACATTTTCTGAAACTGATGGTTTCTCCCGTTCCTTCCTTATCTCCAAGTCCCTGGCCCTATCTCCAAGCAGATTCACTCACTGACTCTGTTTTTTCTTCCTGAGTCTTCTTTGGTTTTGGGATTATTCTCAGTGACCTCATTCCCTGTGCTTTTGTAGCCGTTTCATTTATGCCATTGAAATGATCACTGGGTTCTCTGGCTCCTGATATGAATTTGTTGGGGTTCCCAGGGGTTGGTCCCTGGTGTTGTGGGATTTGTTCTGGTGGCCGTTCATCTTTTCCCCATTTTTGGGTGCTCCCTCCAGCCAGGGCTGCATCAATTTGTCTCTTTTCTCTAATTAAGTCATCACATCCTTGGATTCCCAACTGATTCCTCTGAACCTGTGGTAGCAGAACCCCCCCAGTGGTCTGATGCTCCCTGTGTGACACAGACAGTGACAGCACATGTTGGAGTGGGGAGAGGGATGATTCCCCCCCACTGATTTTAGTGAAGTTTTCCCAACATTCTCCATTTGCTGTTTCCCTTTGCAGCTGAACCAATTTCTGTTGCAGAGTCAGAGATCCTCCCTCTGGGCTCTGCCCTTGGCTGTGCCAATTCCATCTGTGCAAGCAGGCAGAGCTTGGGCTGAGGGACAGAGGGAATCAGCCCAATCCCTGCCCCAGGCAAGAAGCCCCTGGTGCATTGTCCACTCTTTTCCCCAGCAGTGTTAATTTGCATTTCTAAAGCTGCTCTCCTGGCTGCCTGGGAGGAAGCTTCTCTTCCAGAGCAGCCATTGAATGACTCAGATGTGGCCCCCACACAATCTGCATTTTTTCTTTTCTTTTTTTCTTTTCTTAACAATATTCTACTATCTGTTTATGATTTAAAGTGTCATCTTTAAAGCTCTTCTAGTATTGTAAAATGCAGCCTAAAGATGAACTTTGAAAAACCCATACACCAAAATTTTGTGATCACTGAGAGCCACACACAAACACACACAAAAACATTCCAAAGCAATCAAGGTTTTTCTACTTCTTCTCCTGGGACTACAAATGGATTCTCACACCCCTGGCCCAAACTTAACTGACAATATAGAAGTAGGATTATTACAAAAATTATTCTAATGGTAATCTTGTCATTGAAACTGTGGGAAAAACAAAAACTCTCCAACAATATCTTTAGTGTTAGAGAGTCAAGGCATCACTTGATTCTGGCCAGGATGTGCAACAGAAATCATTTCATCCACACATAGCCCGGTGTGCAGAGAAAATCATTCCATGACATGGGAGTTTTACTGGATTTTCCTAAACATTCTACAGTCTGAACCCATAGAAATCCCTTGGTTTGATGTTCATTGCTTCCAAGTTGCTGAGGTCTCAGGATTTGATTTCCTGTTGGACCCGGATTCCTTTTCCTGTGATGTTAATTAGGTCTGCACTCCTGGATTTCCTTCTCAGCCTTTTCCAGACCAGGTGTCTGCAGCTCTTCCAGGGGCAGTGTCTGGGGTGGGTGTTGGTTGCTGTTTGCTGATGGTCGTTGATGTTTTGTTGATGGTCGTTCTCTCTGTGGGGATCTTTTGGGCTCTTCCCAGTCTGGTGAGATGTTAAACTCATCTCTGTTGAGTGGTGTAACATCCCATCCCTCATTTTCTGGCAATGTCACCATTGGTGTTACCCATACCTGTAAACCTGGATGAACTCACTTTGCCTTTCATTTCCCCATTAAACAGGGGAGGATTAAAATGATGCCAAATTTTTCCTAAGTCTAATATCAATCAAGGAATATTGAATGCAAGACAAAGCAGGTGCAGAGAATAAACTGTCACTGATGTCATCTCCAGAGCTCCCACCGTGGGCACCGTGTGGGTGGGTGAGAGGCTGGACATGACCCCAGAGGTGGCCTGGGCTGACCCCCAGCGTGGGCAGCAGCAGCTCCGGGGGGATCCTGGCCCTGGGCCCCGCTCAGGTGAGACCCCACCTGCAGAGCCGGGAGCCCCCCTGCAGGATGGGGAGCTGCTGGGGCGAGCCCAGAGGAACTGGAGCCCCTGTGGAGCCGGGCTGGGAGAGCTGGGAATGTTCACCTGGGGAAGGGAAGGGTGCAGGGAGAGCTGTGAGCCCCTTGCAGGGTGTTCTAGGGTGACTTTATGATGTTTGTATCCCCAATCCTCTGCTCTGGTTGTGCTGTACATTCAGTTCTGTACCTTTAAAATGGTTCTGGGAGCGAAGGGGGAGAAAGAAGCAGCAGCAGTTTGTTTTGAGAAAACTGCCTGACTCGCACCCGTCCTTGCTCCGGCCTTGGTCTGAGGCACGGACAGCGCTGGGACAGAGATCTCCTGTGCTCTGAGTCAGTTTGAGCTGCCTGAGGCAGAGAAGTTCCCTGGAATGTTTTTTTTTTCTTTAATTTCTTGGGACTGTTTAAATCTGCTCTGGACTGACAAACCCAGAGGAGCAGTGAGGGCTGGCACCTGTGGGGCCTGGAGCTCCGGAGGGAGTGGGGCTGGGGAGAGACTGAGTGAGCTGAGCTACACCCAGGGCAAGGACTGTCTCTGTTTGCCATCTCTCTTCGGAGCGGCCAGAGGTTTTATTGTTTCATATTATTCATTTTTTGTGCTTGTGGGCGCCTTGTTTGTTAAATAAATAGTTTTTTCTACTTTTCCGCGAGGAAGTTCTTTTTTCCTGGACTAGCTGGGGGGAGGGGCCGTTTGGGTTTTGCTTTCCAGGGGAACTCCTTTGGAGGTTTCCTCCCAAATTTGCCCTAAACCAGGACAGTCCTGCACACACGGGGCTGCTCCAGGAGATGGTTCAGTCCGGCTGTCACTTCATTAAGGGCACCGAGCGGGCGAGGTTCGTGGAGAGGAACATCTCCAACCAGGAGCAGCTCCTGCACTCGGGCAGCGATGTGGGGCTGTACGGGGGGGACACCTCCTCTGGTGAGAAGTTGCCAGGTCCTGGAGCAGCGACCCGGGATGGAGGGAGCACAGACGGGCTGCGCTGGACAGGCACTGCCGGCACAGCTCCGAGTTGTCCGCCCCGTTCCTGGTGGAGCGCAGAGCTGAGCGTGGGGCAGAGCGCGTCCCCTCGGGCCCTGCCCGGCAATGACCCTGGAGCCCCTCCAAACCTCCCTGCGAATCCCCTCAGCCCTCCTTGGGCCCATCCCCGGGGCCTCCTGTTCCTCCCAGTGACCCCCGTGGCTCTCCCGGTCCATCCCAGTCCCTCCCAGTCCCTTCCCCGTGTCCATCCCGGCCGTGTGTGGAGCGGACGCCTCTCAGCCAATCAGAGCGCGCGCTGCTGATGACTCATCAGTTGCCAGGCAGACCCGCAGCGCCCAGTGCCCCTCTCTGGGCTCGGCCTCCCAGCGCCGCGCGCTTCATTCCCAGTTCCTCCCAGTCCCTCCCAGTCCATTCCTGCTCCCTCTCAAGCCCACACCAGGAGCTCTCGGGGCACGCGGTGGCCACCGCCGTGGTCCCCAGCGGGGACTGGACCCACCAGCTCCTGGTGCTGCTGGAAACCCCCCGAACACGGGGTCACCTCCAGCTCCAGGTGGGGCACGTCAGCCTGGAGCAGCCCCTGAGCGGCACTGGGGCATGGGAGAGGCACTGGGGGGACTGGGAAGGGGATTGGGATGTGCTGAGAGTAACTGGGAGGGATTGGAGTGAGCCTGAAGGGGCTGGAAGGAGATTGGGGATTGGAAAGTGGGGCTTGGGATGAGGTTGGTTGTGCTGGGAAGAGACTGGGAGGGGTCTGGGTGAGTCCTGGAGGGGCTGGGAAGGGACTGGGAGAGGGTTTGGGGGTCCTGGGGCAGTGGGGGGCAACTGGGAGGGGGTTGTGGGATCCTGAGAGGGACAGGAGGGGCTTGGGTGGGTCCTGGGGAGGCCGGGAAGGGATTGGGAGGAGGTTTCAGGGGGTCCTGGGTTGGCAGGGGGAGACTTGGGAGGGAGCTTGGGGTGTCTGTGCGAGGTTTTGGGGGTCCTGACCCCTGCAGACCCCCCAGAGATGCCGCTGGACGCTGCCCACAGCGAGATGCTGACGGGGATCGGGGGCTTCGTGTTGGGCTTCGTCTTCCTGGTGCTGGGGCTCAGACTTGGGGGGACCCTGCAGGGGGACTGTGACTGGGGGGGTGGGGGCAGAACGGGCCCTGGGATGGATCGGGAATGGGGACCCCCGTGTGTCCCCCTGTGTCACCCCGCTCTGGGGACTCTGGGGATTTGAACCCCTGTGGGAGTCCAGGGCGTTCCTTTGGATACCCTGGACAAACAGAAACCTGGACAGGGGGGTTTAAAACCTGGACAGGGGGGTCTGGAGTTTGTACAGGGGGGTTGGAGACCCTGGCACAGAGGCCAGACAGGCAAGGGCCTTGACTTCAGTCCATGGGAAAGGTTGCCAACATGAAGAGAGGAATTGCAAGCCTCCAAGGGTGATAAAAGTTAATATTATTTTCACATTTGGGGTTTTAGAATAGGGATGACCAGAGACAAGATGGAGGATTTTGGGTGGTGCCCTGAAGTCTTCTCCTTCATCTTCGTCTCCATCTTTTGCAGTGACAGTGGCACCAAGTAGATTTAGAGGGATTGGATTAGTATAGAAATAACCTGTTCAGTGTAGAGTGTAGATATTGGTTTGTAACTGTAAATAATGTACACACAATTATCTGTATAAAAGATGACGAGCCTTGGTCAGAGGAGGAGTCGTCTCCTGTTGCCCGTGCTGCTCAGACCTCTGCCAGGCTCAGAGAAAAAGAACTGAGATAAGAGAAAATAAACAAAAGAAACAACCTTGAACAAGAACTTCTCAAGACCTCGTTTGTTCGGGCATTCGGCCTGGGGCTCTTCTGAGGGCAGAAGGGCAAAGACCACCCTGATCTCGGGTGAGCAGAGACCCCGAGAAACCCCGACAAGGCACCCAGTGAACCCCAAAAGGCACCAGGACCCCTCTCAGCTGCCAGGGGAATTTGAGGAGGGGGCTCATGGGGGGTGCCCAGGCCGGGCCAAGAGCCCAGCACTGCCCCAGCCCGACCTGCCCCAGCTCCATCCCAGGGATTAGAAAGGAGGAGTGGGATCCCTCCCAATGCAATTTCGGGGTCCCAGACCCCTCTTTCCCCTTCCTCTTCCACCCCTTCCCCACTGCCCGGTGTGGATGCGCCGGTGGACAGTGAGGTTGCAGTTGCGGTTGAAGCCCTTCCCGCAGTCGGGGCAGCGGAAGGGCCGCTCATCCGTGTGAATCCGCTGATGTTTCAGGCAATCAGAGCTGGTAGGAAACCTCTTCCCACACTGGGGACACTCGTAGGGCCTCTCCCCAGTGTGGATGCGCTGGTGGTATTTCAGGTTGGAGCTGGATCCAAAGCTCTTCCCACATTCCAAGCAGGTGTAGGGCCTTTCCCCAGTGTGGATCACCTGGTGCCGGATCAGCTCTGAGCTGTCTCTGAAGCTCTTTCCACATTCCCCACACTTGTAGGGCTTTTCCCCAGTGTGGATCATCTGGTGTCGCCTAAGACTGCCCTTCTGGCTGAAGCCCTTCCCACACTCCCCACACTCGAAGGGTCGTTCCCCAGTGTGGATCACCTGGTGCCGGAGCAGGTCGGAGCTCCGGCTGAAACCCTTCCCACATTCCAAGCACTTGTGGGGCTTCTCCCATCCATCAGGCTTCTCCTCCAGCTCTGAGCTCCGGCTGGATCTCCAGCCACCCTCCTGGCACAGGGGGGGTCTTTCCTCCTCGCAGCTCCCTGAGCTGGGTTTGCAGCCCCTCCTCCTATGGGATCTCTGGGGCTTTTCCTCCTCCTCCATCCAGACACTCCTTGGGAATGAAAAATCCTGGTTTGGGGAGAAAACAAGAGGAGAGCGCCTTAGGCTGGGGGTTCCTCCTTGCCCAAGTTCCTCTCAGGAAGTCATTGGGCACCTTGTGTCTGTAAGAACCTCCAAAACACCAAGATTCAGCCCAAAAAGTCCTCCAAACATCAAGACACAGATCAAAAACTCACCAACTATCCAGACTCAGCCAAAATCTCTTCTAAATCATAAGGATGTCCTGCAAACGGGGAACCCCCAGGGAAGGAAGAAGAGGAAAGTGTCTTGACAAACAGATGCTGGGAATCTGCTTGGAGATAGGGCCAGGCACTTGGACATAAGGAAGGCACAGAAGAAGCCCTCAGTTCCAGAAAATGTTATTAACTGACCACACAGACTGGTGCTCAGCCAAGGTCCTGCTCAATTCAGGAACTTCGAGAAGAAGAACAAAGACTGAACAGAGCTGTGAATATCCCTACCTAGACAGAAGTGGGGTGCATATAAAGGGGGGTATGTGGGAGGTGCATTGGGAAGTCTGTACCTCTCA
The DNA here is from genome assembly GCA_017589585.1 of Phylloscopus whistleri. Lineage (NCBI taxonomy): Eukaryota > Metazoa > Chordata > Aves > Passeriformes > Phylloscopidae > Phylloscopus > Phylloscopus whistleri. The sequence continues at coordinate 80,806 of JADMLD010000160.1, read as the reverse complement.
AGTACTTCAGCCAGTGGGGAAAGGGAGAGGGAGATGCAGCCAGGAAAATCAGGATGAAAAGGAGGCTGCGTCCTCCAACACCTGGAGAGACCCGTGGGAAATGTCCCATGGCCTCTCCCTCTTTTTATGAATGAAATGACTTGTACAGGACTCCTCTGCCTTCTCTGTGGACACAAACCTCTGGTGATGGGAATTTTTCCACACACCTTGGGGCTCCTCTGGAATTCCTTCCACCGCCCGGGGCGTTGGGCAGTGAGTGGAGCTGAAGGTGCCTCACCCAGTTTGGGTGATCGGCTCCCTTGGGTGGCGGCGGCACCGGGGATGGACTGGGGACCCGAGAGTGTCCAGGAGACAGACGAGTGACAGATCAGGGGGTCTGTGAAGCGTCAGCAGAAAATGTGTTTAGGGATGGGTCTTCAAGGGCAGGAGAAGGGAAAAGAGTTACAAGACATGCTGTTATTTAGGAAAGGGAATAGGCAAAGCACAGGTTACCACCCACATGGTCAGCTCAACCAGCAGAGCTGTGTGTGCTTGTGAGAGCCTGGGACTGAAATGCCCTGAGCAGGAAGGCTTAAATATCTTCTGCTAACACCATGTCACCTAACAGGGTGCCAAAAGCAACTCTGACTGCTTCAGCAATCACTGAATAACTTACTAAGGTATTTCCAAAACAAAGAATTCCAAGAGAAGGGATTGTGGAAGCAATAGTCTCAGATGGGGAACTCATTTCACAGGAAAGATCCTTCAGGGGGTTATGGCAGCTTTAGGAACACAATGGGACCTCCACAACCCCTGGCACCCCCAGAGCTCAGGTCAGGTAGAAAGAATGAGTGGGTGTGATAGGTTTTAGTTTACTTTTTCGTACGGGCTACTAAATTAGATGTGATGGTTTTATCACATTTTATATTTTATTTGACTGGGAGAACATAAAGCGAAACAGGCTTATTTTTAAATTACAAAGATAGTTTATTTACACACACTGAAAGGATGAAAATAGGAAGGAAAAAAACAAATGGAACTTTCAAAACATTTTTTTTTCTCTTTCCAAGTTTTTACTTTTCTACACTTAACATAAAAAGACATAACTTGCAACTTTAGCCAGTTTACTATTTTAAGATAATTTTTTATCAATTCTTCAGGAAAGGAGTCTCTCTGTTTTAATAGAGACTTTTTTCTACAAGGAGTTCAAAGAACTCAATTTTACTCACTTACAGTATTCTTAATACTGAACACGTGGGCTCTGTACTCAAATACACTGCAACATTGGGGTGTCGCTTTTTAAAGGTGTCTTATTCAAGGCAAAGGGTTTTTTTTTATTAAATCAATTTTCTTCAGTCTATCACACAATACCTTTGCTCAAAAATCTACACATAAAACAATCACCTCCTCAAATTACACATCTTTCCATGGTTTAAAGGAATAACTCAGTCCAGTCCCTATGTTTTAGAGAAGTCTAGCTAGAATTTTCAGCTACTTTTCCTCTTGCACTTTAAAAGCTTCTTTACTCTCTTTCTACTGACTTTAGCTCTATGCTGTGTTTCTTTATGGTCTAATTACTGTATCTGTCTTTCGTTCAGAGAAAAGGCCGGTGCTCAGAAGAAATCCATTTGCTAGCAGAGAAAGAGTTAAACTTGTCAGGCTTGTCGGGATGCTCACGTGATCTTGTTGCAGTGGGAACTAAAAAAGTCTGAAGGCCGCGCTGTTTTTTTCGGCCTGAGGCGGGGGGGGGGGGGGGGGGGGGGGGGAAGAAGCATTCTGCAGCTCTCAGGGCTTCTCCTCCCCTCCCCGTTGCTGCTGTTCCCGGGGGCCATGCCTGGGTGGGGGGGGGCGATGGTGGAACGCTCCTCAGTCCCGGCCCCAGTAACAAAAGCGCTGCGGCTAGAGCTTCTCTTCCCTTCCCCCGCTACTGCTGTTCCCGAGAAAGAAGCAAGCACAGCCAAGCTGTGCTCTCAAAGAGCCCAGGCCGGGCCCGGCTAGGGGCCGCAGCCTGGGCCGAGCCCGGCCAGGCTCTGTGCTGCCCAATGTTACCTGTGATCTAGCCAAAAAAAAAAAAAGAGCTCCTCCCCACACTCTCAGCTTATATGAGTATTACCCAAAAGTCGTAACCTACTTTTAAATAGTCAAACTATCTACCAATTAAATAAAAATTATTTTTAATTAAACCATTCTTAACCCACGACAGTGGGGAAATAAAGAAACACCTTTGGAAGCTGGTGATAGACACCAAGATGCCATGGGTACTGCTTTTGCCATTGGCCTTGGCAAGAATAAGAGCCAGACTCAAAGCAGATACCCAGTTCTCTCCCTTGGAATTGGTGTTTGGAATTCCTTACCCTGGTCATTCTCTGCCTGCTTGCACAGATGGAATTGGCACAGCCAAGGGCAGAGCCCAGAGGGAGGATCTCTGACTCTGCAACACAAATTGGTTCAGCTGCAAAGGGAAACAGCAAACGGAGAATGTTGGGAAAACTTCACTAAAATCAGTGGGGGGGAATCATCCCTCTCCCCACTCCAACATGTGCTGTCACTGTCTGTGTCACACAGGGAGCATCAGACCACTGGGGTGCTTTTGCTACCACAGGTTCAGAGAAATCAGTTGGGAATCCAAGTCTGTGATGATTTAATTATAGAGAAGAGACAAATTGATGCAGCCCTGGCTGGAGGGAGCACCCAAAAATGGGGAAAAGATGAACGGCCACCAGAACAAATCCCACAACACCAGGGACCAGCCCCTGGGAACCCCAACGAATTCATATCAGGAGCCAGAGAACCCAGTGATCATTTCAATGGCATAACTGAAACGGATACAAAAGCACAGGGAATGAGGTCACTGAGAATAATCCCAAAACCAAAGAAGACCCAGGAAGAAAAAACAGAGTCAGTGAGTGAATCTGCTTGGAGATAGGGCCGGGGACTTGGAGATAAGGAAGGAACGGGAGAAACCACCAGTTTCAGAAAATGTTACTCATTGACACGGACTGCTGCTCAGCCAAGATCCTGCTAAATTCCTGAATATGGAGAAGAAGAACAAAGACTGAACAGAGCCAGGAATATCGGATGTTATACAAAAGGGGGGTGCATATTAACGAGGACATGCAGCAGGCGGATCGGGAAGTCTGAACTTCCAAGGAACTTCGCCAGCGGGCAATAGGAGAGGGAGATGCAGAAGGGAAAATCAGGATAAAAAGGAGGCTGCGTACTACAACAATTGGAGAGACCGCATGGCAAATGCCGCATGGCCTCTCCCTTTGGTCAGCAATAAACTCACTTTTACAGGACTCCTCGGTCTCCTTCGGGCACAGAAACCTCTGGCCATGCGAATTTTCCCGCACAGGCCCGGGGACAGCGCAGCCGCCTCCGTCCCACCCACAGGAACCGGGACGAGCCAGCGCTGCTCCGGCACCGGCTCCTGCCCAGGCACCCGCGGGAAGGAGACCGCGGGCAGCCGCTCCCGCAGCGCCCTCAGGGCACGGGGAACACGGCGCGGACACGGCACAACCGAGCCACAGCCAGAGCCCCCTGCCGCCCCCTCCGCCCGCAGTCAGCCCCCAGCCCCGGCACAACCCAGCGCGGCTCCCACCTGCGCCGGGGCCGCCTCCGAGCTCCGCCGCCGCCTCCCCGGGCTCCGGCCGCTGCCGCCGCTCTGGGGCCCGAACAAATGCTCCTGCAATGGCGCAGGGGGGCGGGACGGGACGCGGGCTCGTCCCCGCTCTGCTCTGCCCAATCAGCGCGCAGAGAGAGCCAGGAGTGACGGCAGAACCAGCCAATCGCGGCGAGTGGCGGGCTCTGCACACGGCACAGCCTCTCAGGCCCCGCCCCCGGGCTGTCTGAGGGCAAAGCCGCAGATCAGGAACCGCCCTGGGACGCGCCCGGGCCCCAGCCGGGATTGAGCTCAAAACACAAACAAAGTTCTCCGCACCTCCCGGACCGCCTGGCCCAGCCCTGCGTGCTGGGTGCCTCCCACTCAGCGGGAAGCCCTGAAGCCTCACTTCTCCTACGCCCTAACTAGGAGCATCAGTTCATCGCTTTGATTTCCCCGAAAAAGGGAAAACTGCCCCAAACCCCTGTCAATGAGTGGAAGAGGGGAGAGATTTCTGGTTGAAAACCCCAAAAATTCAGAGCACGATCATGAGAAGGAAATGAAGACCCTTAAAATCAGCCTCCCCTCACGCCTCCCTCCTTCCAGCTCCACCTCCTCCCCCGGCAGAGCAGGGAGACAGGGAATGGGGCCATGGTCAGTTCGTGCCCCGGGGCTTTTCCGGCTGCTCAGGGACAGGAGCTGTTCCCCTGCTGCACCCTGGGCTCCCTCCCACAGCAGAGTTCTCCAGGAACTCCTTCAAGCTCAGCCCATCCCGTGGGGAACAGCCCCCCTCAAGCTGCTGCAGCGTGGGTCACTCTGCCACAGGCTCAGCCCTTCAAGGACAGGCTGCTCCAGCGGGGGCCCCTCTGCCCGCAGGTGTCCCCCGGGGTCACAGCCTCCTGTCAGGCATTGCCCTGCTCTGCCAGGGGCTCCTCCAGGGGCTCTGGGGGGATCTCTGCATCCCCGTGGATCTCAGCATGCGGCACCTCAGTCTTTGGAGGCACCACGGGTTGGCTCTGCTGAACATGGAGGAAGCTTCTGGCAGCTTCTCTCAAAAGCCAGCCCTGAACACCCCCTGCTACCAAAACCAGGCACTGCAATCCCAATACAGCTCCAAAAATGGGGTCCCAGATAGACAGGAGCTCAAGTTTAACCCCAAATTGGGATGGAGATTTCCAGGGGCTCAGGGGTGCACAAAAAATGAGGCCCCAGCTGAGGGTGTTCTCTGCTTGGCTGAGCGCTGCCCGAGGGCTGGGGCTGCCCCACGGGGGGACACCCTCCTCCAGCGGGGATGTCCCGCACACGGGGGATGCCCACAAGACCCTCAGAAACCCCGGGGCTGGGCTGGCCCTGCCTGGATGCCAGGAGCCACCAAAACCACTCTGTCCCTGCTGGTCTCTACTGGTCTGTATATATCCATACTGGTCTATACTGGTCTGAACTGCTTTATACCACTCTATACTGGGCCATACTGGTCCATACTGCTCCAGCCTGGTTTATATTGGTTTTTACTCACACACAGCCTCACAGCACCATCAGCCCCACGGGCAGCCTGTGCCCGGCCCAGAGCCCAACTCATCCAAACTGCTCTGTACTGGTCCATACTGGTCCATACTGGTCCATACTGCTCTATACTGGTTCGTACTTGTTTATGCTGCTCTATACTGGTTCATACTGATCCATACTGGTGTCAAAAACGAGGTTCACTTTCTTAGAAGAATTTATAAGTTTAATAAAAAAGTTAAAAATAGACAATTAGGAGACAGAAAAGCAAGGTTCCAGCCAGGCTGCCTTCACCAGAAAAGCAAACCCACCCCTTCAGATTCCTTGCTTTTAACCTTTTACATATGCATTTTTCAAACATTCTTTTGAGTTCAGGTGTTCCCTTGGTTTTTGGCCCCCCCTTCCCCCAAACCTTGTCTCCTCGTACCAAATTAACATTTTATTAGATAAAGTTCTTCTTGGCCCTGGTAGCCATTTCATGTCTTCTCCTTCTGATACCAGGAGATCAATAAATTCCGTCTTGCAGCTTTTTGTTCACTGCTATCTTGATCTAGTTAGCTCAGGAATGCAGGAAGGTCCTCTCCCCTAATCCTCCTGGTGGGGGTTTGATTCAGTTCGGTCAACTGGTTTGACTGGTTTTACAACTCAAAAAGAAAGTACACATTCATCACATTTCTAAGATGTTAAAAAGGAAATACAGTTCGACTTTCTACATTATACATTCAGCATTCATTTTAATACTTGTGAAAAGCCAACTTTATAATATGCATTTATAACACCACGATGTCCCTGCAGTGTCCCCAAGAGGACCCCAGTGTGTCCCCAGTGACCCCAACAGGACATCGGGGGGGACGCTTGGGCCTTGTTGGGGGCATGGGGGGGGACATCGGGGTCCCGTTGGGGACACTTGAGGGGACATTGGGGACAGTCGGGGACACTGGGGACACTCAGGGGGACATTGGGGACAGTCAGGGACACTGGGGACCTTGCAGTGGGCGTGGGGGGAAGGGAGCTGCCTCTGCTTCCTCTTCCTGGTTCCTCCCGGCTGCGCCACATCCCCGCGTGTCTGCCACTGTCACCGGGTCCTGTTCGCCCCCGGAGTGTCCCCAGAGTGTCCCCGGAGTGTCCCCAGAGTGTCCTCAGCAGCCATGAGCACTCGACAGGTGCGACAATCCCGGCGCGGGAGGGCGGAAGGGGACAGGGGGTCGCAAAGGGGACAGGAAGGTGTGGGAGGAAAGGTAGGAGGTGACAGAGGGGTGGAGGGGACCGAGGGTGGCGGTGAGGTGGGGACAGCAGGAGGGTGGCAGGAGGGGACGAGGTGGGGGGACAGCAGGGGTTGGCAGGGGTGGCAGAAGGACAGCGGGAGGTGGCAGGGGCGTGGCCGAGGTGACAAGGGGCTGACAAAAGGACAGAAGGGACAGCTGAGCTCTCCAGGGAGGGGACTAAGGGGACGCCAGGAGGGCACAGGGGCCACCCCAGGAGGCCACAAGTGCCACAAGGTCCCTGTCACCTCCCCTGTCTCCTCCCCAGCGGTCCCCTTCCCAGGTGCTGGAGATGCTGGTGATCACGATGGCCACCCTGGGTGAGCTGGAGCGGGCAGCCGATCGTGTGCCCAAGGTCCCTGTTCTCACGCCTGAGAAGATTCAACTGGAGCCTCCGTAACACTCTGTGCCACCGCGATGTCACCTACCTGGAGCACCACAACGTCACCTCCCTGGGCCAGGCCCTGGCCGCCCCCGGGACAACCCCGGAGGCCACCTGGGCCGATGTGACAGCTGCGTTTGGAGCCTGGCAGGAGTCGCTGCTTATGTGTGGGCAGAGCTGGTTTGGGCTGGTTTGGGGGGCCGAGGAGCTCCCTGAAGCCTGGGAGGCCACCGCCAAGGCCACCACCAAGGCCACCGCCACTGCGCGGCCCAGGGACCTGCAGGGCCAGGCCACCGGCCAGGGGACAGCTGGGGACAACCTGGTGGCTGTGGCCCCGCAGCCACAGGTGGCCCCGGCCTCGGTAGTGGCCGAGCACGATGCCCAAGTGGCAGCGGCCACCGAGGCCAGGGAAGAGGCCGTGGTGGCCACCAGGCAGGCGGGGGCAGCCCCCAGGAGGGGATGGCAGGAGAAGGTGGCCTGAAGGCTGCTGTGGCGCTTGGGGCACACGTGTCAGAGAGCCAGAGCGCTCCCCATAGAGCTGTTCTGCCAGCTGGAGGGCATCGAGGCCGCCATGGAGAAGAAAATGGAGGGGTCCACCCATGTCCCTGAGGCCTTGGTGGCCATGGTGGCTGAGGCCGAGTGGCTGTGAGAGGCCAGTGTCCGCCTGACCACGTCACCTGCTGGGGGCACTTCGGGACATCCACAGGCTCCTCGTGAACCATCTTCATGGTCCCAGTGGCTCTGGTGGCTCCTGTGTCCTTGTGGTGGCCGAGTGGTGCTGAAGAGCCATGAAGGACATCCCGAGGCTGCGGGGGGGACAGTGATGTCACTGCTGTGACATCACTGGGGCTCTGATGACATCACTGGGGACATTGCTGGTGTCACTTGTCCCCTACCCCTCACCATGTGGGATTTGAGACAAATTTGGGGAATTTTCATGAAATTTTCATTGAAACTGTCCCAAACCCTGATGGAAATTCCCGGGGTGACGTCACTGGTGACACTTGGGGACACGCAGGGATGTGGGGGCAGGGGGCTAATGAGCCCCCTCGGTGCCTGCAGAAGAGGGAGTTAAATGACAATATAAATGACAATATCGATGACAATATCAATGACAATACAATATTGGCTTTTGCATTCATGTATTGGCTTTTGCACATCGTTATTGATCACAGCGATTTTGATACAATACAATTTATAATTCCTTTCAGCTGCTTTTTGGTATAACACAATCTATCAGTTTATGTGTGCACTGCATAGCCAACAGTGTAATAAATTGATTTTATATCATAGGCCTCAGCAAAATAATAAAATAGGGACTGTGCAATGCTGAAACGCTTTTATAGTGTAACTATTCTAAGTAACTTTTATATTATAACCAACTCAGAGAATGGTGTAAAACAATTCTGTTGTTTATCACATCTGTGTGTTGGTGATAAGATAACAGTGACAGAAGCCAGAGCACCAGAGAAGAATTTATTGATTTACCAGGGAGTGTGGAACGACAGGGTGGGACCTGGGTGGAGAAGAAATAAAATAAATGGATGTGAACTACGGGATGTCCCGCAGAGAAGTCAGAGGTTGGAACCAAACAAGAGAGTTCCTGGAACATCAATCTCTGCTCTGGCCGTGGGAGGCAGAGAGCTCTGCCCCGGCTTCTGCTCTGGGGCGGTGCAGTGCCTGCACACGCTGCCTGTGCCCTGTGCCCTGTGCCCTGTGCCTGTCCCTGTGCCCTGTGCCCTGTGCCCTGTGCCCTGTACCCTGTGCCCTGTGCCCTGTGCCCTGTGCCCTGTGCCCTGTGCCTGTCCCTGTGCCCTGTGCCCTGTCCCTGTGCCCTGTGCCTGTCCCTGTGCTCTGTGCCCTTGTCCCTGTGCCTGTGCCCTGTCCCTGTGCCCTGTGCCTGTCCCTGTGCCTGTGCCTGTCCCTGTGCCCTGTGCCCTGTGCCCTGTGCCCTGTGCCCTGTGCCTGTCCCTGTCCCTGTGCCTGTCCCTGTGCCCTGTCCCTGTGCCCTGTGCCCTGTGCCCTGTGCCCTGTGCCCTGTGCCCTGTGCCTGTCCCTGTCCCTGTGCCTGTCCCTGTGCCCTGTCCCTGTGCCCTGTGCCCTGTGCCGTGTGCCCTGTCCCTGTGCCCTGTGCCCTGTGCCCTGTGCCTGTCCCTGTGCTCTGTGCCCTGTGCTCTGTGCCCTGTGCCCTGTGCCCTGTGCCCTGTGCCCTTGTCCCTGTGCCCTGTGCCTGTCCCTGTGCCCTGTGCCCTGTGCCCTGTGCCCTGCGCCTGTCCCTGTGCCCTGTGCCCTGTCCCTGTGCCCTGTCCCTGTCCCTGTCCCTGTCCCCTCACCGACTCTAGGGCGGTGTGGTGCCTGTGCCCTGTGCCCTGTGCCTTGTGCCCTGTGCCCTGTCCCTGTGCCCTGTGCCTGTGCCTGTCCCTGTGCCTGTGCCCTGTGCCCTGTCCCTGTGCCCTGTGCTCTGTGCCCTGTGCCTGTCCCTGTGCCCTGTGCCCTGTGCCCTGTCCCTGTCCCTGTGCCTGTCCCTGTCCCTGTTCCCTGTGCCCTGTCCCTGTGCCCTGTGCCTGTCCCTGTCCCCTCCCCTGCTCTGGGGCGGTGCAGTGCCTGCACACGCTGCCTGTGCCCTGTGCCCGTCCCTGTGCCCTCTGCCCTGTGCTCTGTGCCCTGTGCCCTGTCCCTGTCCCCTCCCCTGCTCTGGGGCGGTGCAGTGCCTGCACACGCTGCCTGTGCCCTGTGCCCTGTGCCCTGTGCCCTGTGCTCTGTGCCCTGTGCCCTGTCCCTGTCCCCTCCCCGGCTCTGGGGCGGTGCGGTGCCTGCACACGCTGCCTGTCCCCTCTTGCTGTGACCCGGCGGTGACAGCGGCGGGCGTGGGGGCTCAGGGGCTGCACCCGGACCCGGCTGTTCCTCGAGTGTCACCCGGGCATGATCCCCTTCGGAGTGTTCCCTGCGGCCATGGAGGGTCGAGAGGTGCGACAATCTCGGCGCGGGGTGGGGGAGGAGACGGGGGGACACAGGGAACAGGGGGTTGGCAGGAGAGGACAGGGGCCCCAAAGGGGACAGGAGAGCGTGGTGGGAAGCAGGGAGGTGACAGAGGGGTGGAGAGGGCCGAGGGTGGCAGAGGGGACAGCAGGCGGTGGCAGGGGGGTGGCAGAGGGGACGAGGAGGTGACACAGAGAGAGAGGGGAGAGCTGAGCCCTCCAGGGAGGGGACAAAGGGCACCCCGGGAGGGCACAGGGCCCACCCCAGGAGGCCACAAGTGCCACGAGGTCCCCGCCACCTCCCCTGTCCCCTCCCCAGGTGCTGAAGGCGCTGGTGGACGTGGTGACCACCCTGGGTGAGCTGGTGGCCACCGTGACTGGGCCACATGGGGACCTGCTGCAGGCTGTGTCCCCAAGGTCCCTGCACGCAGCCCTGAGGAAATTCACCTGGCACCCCCGTTGCACCCTGCGCCACTGCAGTGACACCCCCCTGGGCCAGCGTGATTTCATCTCCCTGGGCCAGGCCCTGGCCACCCTCAAGGCCAACCCACGGGCCACCCAGGCCCGTGCTGGAATGGGAGCTGCGGCCAGAGCTGGCCAAGACTCGGTGGCCGCGCTCAGGGAGAGCTGGGACCGGCTGGCCGGGGAGGCCACCGGCTCCACGAGCTCTGGGAGGGTGCAGGCACCAGGGGTGTGCAGCGGGCAGAGGTGGCCCTGGGGCTGCTGGGGCGCTTGGAGGCCGCGTGTGACAAAGCCACCCTGTTCCCCTGGGAGCTGCTGCGCCGGCTCGGGGACATCGAGGCTGCCCTGGATGGGACAAGGGAGGTGACTCCCGATGTCCTCAAGGACTTGGCGGCCACGGTGGCCGAGGCTGAGCAGCTGTGGGAGGCCAGCGCTGGCCTGGCCACGTGTCACCTGCTGGGGACACTTGGGGACATCCACACCCTCCTCTCAAGTCCCTCGTGCAGCTCCGGTGGCCCTGGTGGCCCCGCTCGGTGCCAAAGAGCCATCGAGGACATCCCGAGGCTGCTGGGGGGACAGTGATGTCACCGCTGTTGTGGGAAATAAATCCCAAATTGTGGATCTCAGTTAAGATAATTCACCATTGCTAAGTGTTCTTGTTAAAATGTTTACCTGTTAATGTTAAAGGACGTTAATTACTTACCTGTTATTGATGATTTCAGTCCATTGATCCCTGTCATTGTACACTGGTGTCCATTTCCCGTCGGGAACCACTGCCACTGCATGGTGCACATGCAAATGAGGAGACACCACGGAACGATGGGACAATATTTCCGGATAAAGACCCCAAAGGCAACGAGCCATTACGACACCAAAGACTAAAAGTGACTTCTTCAGGTGAGGAAAACAGTGGTGAACATCAGGCTACCAACTAAAGACCTCCGACTCCTGGCCATGACCGGACAGTACCGGACCAGTACGACACCCCTGGACCACGACCCTACAAGTGTCTTCCCAGGGACTCTCGTGGGGACGGGCCCAGTGTCCTCCTCGGCATCGTCCAGCGGGAGCAGTGGCCGTGTGCGCGACCCCTCGGGCCCCCACCCAGTGCTGTTTTTCAATAAAGGTCTTTTCAAAGGAGCTGTTCTCCTGGCCCCATTCTTAACAGCGGTGACATCATTGGGGTGATGGCATCATTGGGATCATCACTGGTGTCACTTGTCCCCTCCCCTCTCCCTGCACGGTGTTTAAGACAAATTTGGGAATTTTCTGGAGATTTTCATTGAAACTGTCCCAAATCCTGATGGGAATTCCTGGGGTGACGTCACTGGGGACACTCAGGGACACTCAGGGGCACTTGGGGACACGCAGGGATGCGGGGGCAGGGGGTGAATGAGCCCGCTCGGTGCCTGAAGAAGGAGAGAGGGTTATAAATGACAATATCAAAGACAATATCAAAGACAATATCGATGACAATATCAATGACAATACAATATTGGCTTTCGCATTCATGTATCGGCTTTTGCACATTGTTATTGATCACAACGATTTTGATACGGTGCAATTTATAATTCCTTTCAGCTGCTTTTTGGAATAACACAATCTATCAGTTTGTGTGTGCACTGCATAGCCGACAGAAATGGCAGCATAATAAATTGATTTTATATCATAGGCCTTAGGAAAATATTAAAATAGAGATTGCACAATGCTGAAATGCTTTTATAGTATAACTATTATAGTTAACATTTATATAATAACTAACTTTTACATTGTAAGTAACTCAGAGAATGGTGTTAAGTTTGAAAGACAGGTGTCTGCCAGGGAAAGCCGGAGCCTCCCTTGCAATGGAGAATGTAAACTCCTTCCCTCTGAATTATTATTATTTATAAAATTCAGGGGCTCTCATGCAAAGATGTGGGAATATGACGCCATGCTGGTGTTCTTCAGCCCAGCCAGCTCCCGGCACCACCGCCAGGAGTGGGCTGCCCCCAGACAGCCAGGCAATCCGGGGTGCAGCTGGAGGGCACAGTTGCTCTATAGCACAGGTGGCACGTGTCGAGGGCAGGGACAGGGAACAGGGAGAGGCCTTCTGTGTGATTTCCAAAGGTGTTTATTGCCCCGAGGGTCAGGGACAGAAAAAGGCACAGAACCTGGGCTTGCAGGGGCTTTTAAGTGGGGGAGGTCTTGGGAGAGGATACAATTTCCAACCAATAAGGGTGAGATGGGGGAGGAACATAAGGCGGGGAGTGCAATGCACAGACCAATGAAAGAACACAAGGGGAGGGAACAGTTTAAACCAACCACTGGGGCGTCGAACGTTGGGGGATTGACAGGGAAGGGTCTGGAAGAAGGGGCAGGGTTAGGGAAGGATTGACAATTGTGTAGGAGGAGGGAAGGGCAGGTCTAGGGAAGATAGACAACCAGGGCAAAACCAACAATACAGGGGGAAAGGAACAATGCATTAGGGCTAAAAGATACTATAGCAATACAAAGTATGGGGGGGAGGGGTATAAAACTGACCATGAAAACTGAGCTGCAATTGGAAACACAATAAAAACACACCACAACATCTCCCCCTTTTTTGTTTCAAAAAGAGAGAGTGGGAGTTCCGGAGTTCAAATAAATTAATGAAGGGCTTAGGTTCAATTACAGAGGGAATGGGGGTGGAATAAAGTAATATAGCCAATGGTTTGGGAACATAGGGGTAGTACTTGTGCAGGGTAATCACTATTAAGGAATACCTGGGTGGATAGGTGGAGACGTTTCTCTAGAAAGGGGAGGTCCCGATGCAGGAGCAATAAAAAATAAATAAAAAAATATAAAATTAAAAAAAAACAAAAACAAAACAAAACAAAACAAAACCCCAAAAAACAAACAAACAAAAAAACCCCAAAAAACAAAACAAAACAAAAAAACCCCCACAACCTCCCCCCCCAACAACAACAAGAAAACAAACAAACAAACAAACAAAAACCCCAAAACCAACCCCAGTCAAATTGGTGCCGGGCATGGTGGCAGTGGCCTGTAGTCCCAGCTGTCAGGGAGTCTGAGCTCAATAGATCACTTGAGCCCCAGGAGTTCTGGGCTGCCTTGTGCTGTGCTGAGTGGGCATCCAAGGACACCATCACACCAGCCAAAACACTGCTCCTGAACATTGGGCAGAACAGAAGAGAAGAACAAATCAAAAGGACTTTCTGAAGCTTTTGGCTTTTGGCTGAAGTTGTCTGCTACTGTAAGTTCTCTTAGAGTTCCTCTGTAAGTTGTTTCAGTTTTGTCAGTTGTTTTCCCTTAAGTTTGTTTTCCTGAACTACCCCCTCCTTCACCCTTCCCCACTCCCACTCCTTTGTCGGGCTCCTTCTCTGTGATGTGCCACACATTGGGCGCCAATTATTGTTGGCCACTGCTCACAATATGAGTGGGGAACAGCGAGGCACAGGCCAGCCCTCGCTGAACCTGATCCCAGGGCGTGGTGGCTGCCACAGCTGTCGAGGCGCAGGCAAAGGACACGAGGGAGATTCTTTCTTCCTGAGGTTCTGGGGTTTATTGTCACCGAAGGGTTCAGGGAGGAAAAAGAGCAGCAGGAGCTGCTGTGCAGCAGCTTTTAAGCAGGGGTGCACCAAGGGGAGGTACAGAACATCAACCAATGGGATTTTACAGGGTGGGGTTTACAGAGGGAGGTGCTAGGGGATACAGCCAATGGGGTACACGCAGGGGTGTTCAGGGCCAATCAGGGACCGAAGAACATAGAACTTTCTGGAAAGGGAGGTAGGGACAGCTGTGATGGGCAGGTAAGGGAGGCTGGGTCAACTTTTGGGGTATACCAGCGCTGGGGAAACAAAGGGGAATCGGGACGTACCACAACACTTGGATCCATAAATCTGTGGGACCAGATGGGATCCATCCCAGGGTGATGAGGGAGCTGCTGGCAGATGAGCTTGCGAAGCTGCTCTCCATCATTTACCAACAGCCCTGGCTCACTGGTGAGGTTCCAGGTGACTGGAAGCTGGCCTGTGTGACACCCATTCACAGAAAGTGTGGGAAGGAGGATCCTGGTAATTACAGACCAGTCAGCCTGACCTCAGTACCTGGTAAGATAATGGAACAGTTTATATTCAGTGTCATCACACAAAATTTACAGGATGGCCAGGGTATCAGAGCCAGCCAGCATGGGTTTAGCAGGGGTAGGTCATGTTTGACCAACCTGGTCTCCTTTTATGACCAGGTGACCAGACTGGTGGATGCAGGGAAAGCTGTGGATGTTGTTTATTTGGCCTTCAGCAGGGCCTTTGACACTGTCTCCCACAGCACACTCCTGGAAAAGCTGGCAGCCCATGGCTTGGACAGAAGCACTCTCTGCTGGGTTCAGAACTGGCTGCATGGCCGGGCTCAGAGGGTGGTGGGGAACGGTGCTGCATCCAGCTGGCAGCCAGTCAGGATGGTGTTCCTCAGGGGTCTGTGCAGGGGCCAGCTCTGTTCAATATCTTTATTGAGGACATGGATGAGGGTATTGAGTGTTTCATTCATAAATTTGCAGATGACACTAAGCTGGGAGTGTGTGTTGATCTGTTGGAAGGACAGAGGGCTCTGCAGAGAGACCTGGAACAGTTGGATGGATGGACAGAGTCCAGTAAGATGAAGTTTAATAAATCCAAGTGCCGAGTCCTGCATTTTGGCCACAATAACCCCCTGCAATGTTATAGGCTGGGGACGGTGTGGCTGGACAGTGCCCAGGCAGAAAGGGACTTGGGGACACTGGTGACAGCAGCTGGACATGAGCCAGCAGTGTGCCCAGGTGGGCAAGAAGGCCAAAGGCTCCTGGCCTGGATCAGGAATGGTGTGGCCAGCAGGAGCAGGGAGGTCATTCTGCCCCTGTACTCGGCACTGGTGAGGCTGCACCTCGAGTGCTGTGTCCAGCTCTGGGTGTCTCAGTTCAGGATGGACATTGAGTGCAGTGTCCAGCTCTGGCCCCTCAGTTCAGGATTGATGTTGAGACGCTTGAGTGCATCCAGAGGGGGCAGCGAGGCTGGTGAGGGGTCTGGAACACAAACCCTGTGAGGAACGACTGAGGGAGCTGGGGTTGTTCAGCCTGGAGAGAAGGAGACTCAGGGGTGGCCTTGTCACTCTCTACACTCCCTGAAATGTGGCTGTGGCCAGGTGGGGTTGGTCTCTTTCTCCAGGCAGCACTGACAGAACGAGAGGACCCAGCCTAAAGCTGAACCAAGGGAAATACAGGTTGGATATTAGGAAAAATTTTTTCAAGGAAAGAATAATAAAATACTGGAATGGTCTGTCCAGGGAGGTGGTAGAGTCACCATCCCTGGATGAGTTTGAAAAAAGACTGGACGTGGCACTCGGTTCTGTGGTTGAGGTGTTAGGGCTGGGTTGGACTCGATGATCTTGGAGGTTTCTTCCAACCTGGTGATTCTGTGATTCTGTGATCTCTCCCGGTCCTTGTCCCCAGCCAGGAACCCTCGGTTCCATTTTCTGTGCCCGGTGCGGCCGCGGGGGCAGGGACAGAGCGGCTTTGTTGGGTGCCAGCGTCACCCCCGGCCACGGGCACCCCCGAGACCCCGCACACATTTCTGGGCACCCCTGAGCTCCCCCCCGCCCCGCACCCCGAGGTTCCCCCGGCCCAAAAAACCAACCCCGGGGCCGCAGCGGCCCGGAACCCGCTCAGCCAATCAAAACACAGGCGGGGCGCGCTGCGGCCAATGAGAGCGCGAGTCGTTGCCGCGTCATCAGTTGCCGGGCAGAGCCTCGGGAACACCGGTGCCCAAAAGCGCTCTCAGCCAATCAGAGCGCGCGGCTTCGCCGCTGAGCCCGCCCCGGGCCGGACTGGCGCTCCCAGCGCCGCGAACTTCATCCCCAGTTCCTCCCGGTGCCACCCCAGTCCCTCCCGGTGCCACCCCAGTCCCTCCCAGTCCATCCCAGTCACTCCCAGGTGGGGCCGAGGGGGAGAAGGGGGAAAAGGGGGGAGCCCGGAATGGAAGCGGGGGAGGAGGAGGGGACCCCCCAAAGGAAGAGCGGGAGGGGCTGGGGGTCGGGGAGAGGTGAGGGAGGGGTGGGAGAGGGTGGGAAAGTGGGGAAAAGGGGAGGGTGGGACCCCAAAACTGAGCGGGAGGGAGCTGGGGATGGGGGGATTGAGTTTAAAAAGGGTGGGAAAGGGAGAAAAGGGGGTAACGGGACCCCAAAAGTGATTTAGGGAGCGTCTGGAAGTGGGAGGAGAGGGGATGGGAAAGGGGAAATTGCGGGAAGGGTGGAAAAGAGGAAGCGGCAGCGCGGGCGGGAGGGACCCGTGGCGGCCGTGGGGCACAGAGGGTGCGGAGCGGGGATCCGGGGGGGGGGGCGGAGCTCTGGGGGTGCTGGGGGGGCAGCCCCTGACCTGTGTCCGGCACACCCAGGGGTGCTCCAGTTTATGGGAAAGTCCGAGTGTCACTTCATTAACGGCACGGAGAAGGTGAGGTACTGAGGTACCTGGACAGGTACTTCTACAACCGGGAGCAGTTCGTGATGTTCGACAGCGACGTGGGGCTGTACGTGGGGAACACGCCCTGGGGGGAGAAACAGGCCCTGTACTTCAACAGCGACCCGCAATGGATGGAGTACATGCGGGCTGTAGTGGACACGTTGTGCTGGCACAGCTCCGAGTTGTCCACCCCGTTCCTGGTGGAGCGCAGAGCTGAGCGTGGGGCAGAGCGCGTCCCCTCGGGCCCTGCCCTGGCAATGACCCTGGAGCGCCTCCAAACCTCCCTGCGAATCGCCCCAGAGCCCTCAGCCCTCCTTGGGCCCATCCCCGGGGCCTCCCAGTCCATCCCAGTCCATCCCACTCTCTCCCAGTCCATCCCAGTCCATCCCAGTCCCTTCCCCGTGTCCGTCCCGGCCGTCTGTGGAGCGGACGCCTCTCAGCCAATCAGAGCGCGCGCTGCTGATGACTCATCAGTTGCCAGGCAGACCCGCAGCGCCCAGTGCCCCTCTCTGGGCTCGGCCTCCCAGCGCCGCGCGCTTCATTCCCAGTTCCTCCCAGTCCGTTCCCAGTCCCTCTCAAGGCCACACCAGCCCTCTCCCGTCTCTCCCAGTGCCCCCCAGCTCATCCCAGTGTGTCCCCGCTCTCTCCCAGTGCCCCCCAGCGTTTCCATCTCGCTGCTGCCCTCGAGCTCCCAGCCCAGCCCCGGCCGCCTGCTCTGCTCCGGGATGGATTTCTGCCCTGCCCAGATCCGGGTGAGGTGGTTCCAGGGCCAGCAGGAGCTCTTGGGGCACGTGGTGGCCACCGATGTGGTCCCCAATGGGGACTGGACCCATCAGCTCCTGGTGCTGCTGGAAACCCCCCCGAACACGGGGTCACCTCCAGCTCCAGGTGGGGCACGTCAGCCTGGAGCAGCCCCCGAGCGGCACTGGGGTACGGGGAAGCCGCTGGCCAGGCTGGGAGAGGCACTGGGATGTGCTGGGAGCAACTGGGAGGGAGCTGGGGAGAGCCCGGTTTGAACTGGGAGAGGGGCTGGGGGCTGTGGAAGGGCTGAGCAGGAGTTTGGAAGATGCTGGGGAGGGTGGGATGGGGTTCCAGGGGTGCTGGGGGGCGCTGGGAGGGAGTTTGGGGGTGCTGGGTGTAACTGGGAGGGATGGGAGTGAGCCTGGAGGGGCTGGGAGGAGCTGGGGGATGGGAAAGCAGGGCTTGGGATGAGGTTGTTTGTGCTGGGAAGAGACTGGGAGGGGTCTGGGTGGGTCTTGGAGGGGCTGGGAAGGGCCTGGGAGAGGGTTTGGGGGTCCTGGGGCAGTGGGGGGCAACTGGGAGGGGGTTGTGGGATCCTGAGAGGGACAGGAGGGGCTTGGGTGGGTCCTGGGGAGGCCGGGAAGGGATTGGGAGGAGGTTTCAGGGGGTCCTGGGTGGGCTGGGGGAGACTGAGAGGGAGCTTGGAGGGGCCCGGGGTGTCTGTGAGAGGTTTTGGGGGTCCTGACCCCTGCAGACCCCCCAGAGATGCCGCCGGACGCTGCCCACAGCGAGATGCTGACGGGGATCGGGGGCTTCGTGCTGGGCTTCATCTTCCTGGCACTGGGGCTCTGCTTCTACCTGCGCAGGAAGGTGAGGGGGGGTCCCGGGGGTCGTGTCCCCCCTCCCCTGACCATGTGTTCTTCCTCCAGGGCCCCCGAGCCCAGTGTCACCCCCTTTTCTCTGCCCACAGAGCTCCTGAGCCAGCAGCAGCCGCAGCCCCTCCCTGTGGCCTCAGGCCCGGCCAGGACCCCCCGCTCTGTCCCCGCGCTGATTTTGGGGTGGTTGTGTGTCCCCCAGCCCCGCTGGCACTCTGTCCCTGCCCGGCTGCTCCCAGTGTTCCCAGTAAAGCTTCCCAGTTTGCCCCGCTCCCGTTTATGGGGGGCGGTGGGGAGGTGTGGAGGATGGGTTCCTCCAGAAATGGGGACATGTGAGCAATCCAGCTTCTCTGGATAAATAAGGCCTGTAACCATTCAAGGGCAGCAAAGCCACGCACAAGAAGGAACAAAAGATGACAGAAGTCACGTCCCAAGAAGAACAAAGGATGCTAACAGCTTCAGAATGTGAGAATTGGATAGAAGCCAAATGAAGGACTGCATAAACCTGCTGTATGTGCAAAAGCCACCAACCAGTCCGGGCTAAAAGGCTGACGTAGGCTTTTAGGGTATATCCAATTGCAAAGCAGCACGTAACGCGTGATTAAGGCTGAAAACTGTATAAAAGGTACTGTCACATTGCAATAAGTGGCTCACTTTGATCATATTGATCATGGAGTGATGGCCCGTTCTTGATTCTTCTGCAAGTGGCCCCCAAGATAGGGACCAGACCCTTGGATTCCATGAATGCTGCAGGACAGTGGAAAGAGGAATGGAGGAAGAGCAGAAAAGCCGACTGAAAACATCCCTGCTGCCCCGGCAGGAAGCCTCGCCGAGGAGACGGCAGTGGGGAAGAGGCACGGCAGAAAGGCAGCGATGTGAAGCAGCTGCAGTCTACTGGAATTGATGAAGAAAACTCCCCCTGCTCAGGTGAGCGGTCGGGGAGAAGATGGGGCTCAGTGCCTGTCAGGAGCCACGGCTGTGGCAGCGACCCCCCCGCCTGATGCCAGCCAGCACGCTGGCAGCCTGCATGGCCTGCTCAGGTGTTGGTGGGCTGTTGGGTTACCCAGTGTGGGTGAAGAGGAAGATTTTCTTCCTCCAATCCACAGTCACTGCTGGAATTCTAGAAATGTTGAAGTTCGTAAATAAACTGCCTCTTTTCTGCCCTGGACATCTCAGGGTGTGGGTGTCATTTCTTTGCGTCGTGTGTGACAACTGGAGTGGCTCTGAGCAGGGAATCATGTTGGAAGTTACTGGGAGCAACTGGGAGTGAGTGGAAACTCCCTGCCGCCGGCCAGCTCCTCTGCCTGCAGTCCCTTCCCGTGCTGGCAGCATCAGCTCCCTCTTGCCTCCAGCCTGCACCTTGGGCTGCCTTGGCCAGCTCTCTTTTGCCAAGCCTTGGACTCCCAGGCTTCTGCCCCAGCCCAGGGACATTTGTTATTTCCATCACCTGCTGGTTTTACACCAGGAACCATTCTGCTTTTACCTAAGAGGTGAATCTTTGGGATTGTGGTGCTTTCTTGTACACCATGTCCTGTTAGGACCAAGAACGTGCTGTTCTTACAGCTTGGATTGTGGCTGTTCCTGCACCATTTATTCCACACTGCATGACTAAAGAAAATCTATCCTTTGCCTTACTGAGTTTAAGCCACAGCTTAGTGCAAATATGTGTTAAAAGAGAAGGAATGCCATGACCCCCCTTTTATTTTTTGGTCACCAGTAGATACGTCCCTGAAGGATACAGAACAACTCAAAAAGGTTGTACAGACAATGAAGAAAATGCAACACAGAATTCCCTCTGGGTGACGAGGTTAGAAACCCTGTTTTAATCCGTGTCACTGTTTCTCACCACATCTACTTCAACTGAAAATAAATTCAGCTGATTTTCTCCAGGCTGAGGCAGTTCTGCAATGTAGCAGCAGCGTGTCATGGTGCTAAATAACAATCTGGCATTACCTACAATGCTGACTGCTACAGAGTCTGTCAGTACACAGCCAGGCAGACTGGGTTAGCACAGTTATCCCTCCCCTCCTGTCCATCCCATTGTCTCCTCTACAGAAGACACAGGCTGTGGAAACAAGGCAAGGTTGCTCCCTATTTTTCTTCTCCCACAGGACTTGTTAGACACCATGTGTTTTCCAAGGACTGCATGTGCCTCTCTCTGCCCAGCTTGCTTCTTTCTCATTCACCCGGCCTCTCAGCTGGCAGCAACAGCAGCAGCTCCCTGGTCACTGCTGGAGCTGGTGGCCCTCAGCTTCTCCCTGCTGCCTCCTGTCAGTCCCTGTCTGTCCTCAGGGTCTGCAGGGCAGCTGTGGCAAAAGTGGAGGCTCTGGAATTGGTTCCAAGGCCTGGCAGAGCTGCAGTCCTGGAGCCCTCTGTGCTCCCTGCTGGCCCCTCCATCCCCTCAGCCCCACCGCCCCCTCAGCAAAGCCCCAGCCCCCTTCAGTTTCTTCAGCCCCTCACAGTCCTCCCACCCCACTCAATCCCTTCTGACCCATCCCGTCCCCTTAGACCCACCACCCCCTCAGCCCGTGCCACTGCCCTGTCACCTCAGTGCCACCCTCGCCCTCTGCTCCCCCACAGCCCTCAGTGCCCCCAGCACCTCAAGGTCACTGTCCCTGCAGTGTCAGCGCCTCCTCAGCCCCCTCAGCCCCCTCTGTCTCCCCGTCCTTCAGCAGCTCCTCAGGGGACAGGGCCTGGGGCCACCGGCAGCTCCCAGCGCTCCAGGGACACCCGGGGCTGGAACTGCTGCTCCGCCCGGTCCGGCCGCCAGCTTGGACCCAGCACAGGGACAGGGACACAGGGGCACAGGGGGGAAAACAAGGGGTGAAAAAGGCAGCCCGAGGGGGGAAAGAGGTCAAAATGCAGCCTAGGCCTACACAAACATCAATCTATCCATCTGCATGAATTCACAGAGCAGGGCAGAACGTTTCCTTTGTGATGTCAGGGCACGGTTGCCACGTTCTCGTGCTGACATCACAAGGTTGCCTTGGTGCACGCCCGGCCTCAGGGGTGGCAGAGCAGCTCTCGTGTTTGCTCAGAGCAGGAGCTAACGCTGCTGCTTGAGGCGCTTGTCAGTGCACGCTGACAGGAACCTTGATTTTTCTGCCAGAGTAGTGTTACTCTGAGAGAGTAGTATAGAGTTAGAGCATAGTGTTAGAGTATAGTGTTAGAGGATAGTGTTAGAGTATAGTGTTAGAGGATAGGTTAGAACATAGAGTATAGTGTTAGAGGATAGGGTTAGAGGATAGGGTTAGAACATAGTGTTAGAGCATAGGGTTAGAACATAGTGTTACAGCATAGTGTTAGGCTATAGAGTTCCAGCATAGTTTTAGATCATAGTGTTAGAGTCTGCAAACTTGCACAGCAGTTGCCGCAATGTTTGGGCCACTCGCTGCTGCAGTTTGCACAGTTTATGGTGTTGCTTACTCCACCTATTTCCTGACTCACCTGACACGTAAGTAGAGCTTTTCCCTGGCTGGAACCAAACCTGGCTTTTGTATGTCTTCCTGCTCTTTCTTAGTGACTGAGTTGCTTTAGAAACAGGAAGACCATTTGGATGGCACTTGGGTAAAGCTCCTGTCAACAGGTTCAGCTCAAAAGGGGGTGTCTGTAGCCAGGGCTCTGCGGGCAGCATTTGCAAGGGAACCTGCACGGGTTGTGTTCCCTCCATGGGAGAGTCTGTGGCAGCAGAGTCTGTCATTTCCTCCCTTTGCTGGGGCAAGCAGGACAACTTGGAAAATGTAGACTGGGAGACCTTCTTGGGACACCTTCCAAAAATGCTCGGCTTCTCTGCAGTTTTCTCCAAGAATCTGGTTCATTTTCCCTTGCCCACTGCAGGTCACCTGAGCCGTGTGTTCAGAGGTGCCGATCCTGAGGTGAGTGAGAAAGGAACATTTGATGTTCCTGCTGTTTAAGAATTGTGAAGCAAGCCGTGAGCTTGGCCTGTGGCAGTAGAGTGTAGAGGGCCAGCTGAGTAGGCTGAAAGAAAATTCATTTCCATGTCTGCACTAGCAAGAGCAAAGGCATCCCTGGCTATTTCCTAATTTCCCATTTCAGAGCTTGAAAATAACTAAAATCCCAGTTCTGCAGAGAGAACGTTGTTTCCTCATAGTAGCCAGGGGGAATATCTACTTCAGAGCAATTAGCAGTACACTTGAATCAGCCCATTTGAATTGATTCTGAGTGACTTAGAGTCCCATTGCTATCAAAGCTGATGATTTGTGCTTAGGTGAGCTGGTTGTAGAGCTGAATAGAAATAAGGTTATAAATGATAGGTCCTGGCCTGTGCCTCACGCTCCTGTCTGTCCACAGAGCACAGAACCAAGAGCAGACTCTCCTCTGGCTCCCTCTGCTCCTGCAGAAGAGGCCCAAGAGGAGCCAAATGACCACAATCCTCCAGCTGTGGTCACACCACAGCCAGAATTTTCCAGGACAGTAAGTGCCACTTCTGGAGGGTGCTGTCTTTAGGGCAAGGCAGAGCTGCAAGTTTCTGAGCAGCCAGCTCTTGCTGTTGGTGGCTGAGGATGCTGAGTGCTGCAGTCCTGCCAGGACCCAGCTATTCCCCTCAGCCAGTGACAGCTGGACAATGGGCTTTGACCTGTCATGTTCAGGCCCCAGCTGGCTGGGATTCTGAGAGGGGCCAGCCTGAAGCAGGAAGGCTCCCTGTCTGCAGAGGAGGGATCAGGTCAAAGACCCTGCGCTCAACCTGGTCGGATACGCAGGGGACACTGTGGTCTGGAGACACCCGTCCCCCTGCACAGATTTGCCAAGCGGCTCCAGGCACCAAAGATACTGATCTGACAACAGCAGCTCTTTGGGGTAGTTTGTCCCTGCCAGCTTCTTGGGTGTGCTTACCTGGGAGCATTTGAGAGACAGCCTGGGGACATGGAGTTGCTGCTTGAAGTCAGGGATTTTGGTGCCTTTGTTGCCAGGTTGTTCTTTTGCCTCTGCAGGCAGAGTTGCAGTGGAAGCAGAGGTGGGAGGGGAAGCAGAAAGAAGTGGCTGAATGAATGTGATTTGGAGGCTGAAAGAGGAAAAGCTGAGCCTGATGGCAGCTCCCAGTCACTTGCTCTGCATTTGTGTCTACAGAACATCATGGCAGTCAAGAGGAACATGGAAGACTTTAGGAGAACTGAAGATCACCAGAATCTCCATCAGGAGAGGCCCGATCAACAAAACCAGGTGAGTGGAAGAGTGGCAGCCACTCCACTCATCCGAGTTTCTCCCTCTCTTTCTTTACAGAACTTGGGTGAGAAGCTGCAGGCAGACCTGCAGAAAATTCAGGCTGGGATCAAGGCAACGGAGAAGAACCTTGGTGAGAAGCTGCAAGAAGAACTGCAGAAAACTGAGGCTAGGATCAAGGCAATGTACGAGAGGCTGGAGGAAGAAATGAAAATTCAAAGAGAAAGAGAAGAGAAAATTCTTCTCCTCCTTGAGAAGCCAGAGGCTCTAGAAAAACGAGTGAGTGAAAGAGCGATAGCCACTGCAGTCACCAAAGTGGTGCTCTCCATTTCTTCACAGTCCGTGACTCTGGGCTGACAGGGACAAGCTGTACTCTCTGACTGCTTTGTTCTCTTTGACTTGAGGTGGGCGTGTGGACATCTGGCCTGGAAGCCTGCAAAGATTTCCAGCAAGGGACTGGCAACGAGGAGCCCCAAGATTGCTGTGAGGCACAGGAACTGTCCCAAGCAGAAGTGCTGCCAGTTGAGCCCGTTCTGAAGATGGTGGAGGAAAAGAGGACTTCGTGGGAGGAGGTAGAACATTTGAACAAGCACCTGCAAGTGTGTCTGCAGCCCATGGAGGGGGAAAAGAGTCCTTGGGAGAAAGTGGAATGGTCATTTTGGCAGCCACCCTTCAGAAAATCCATGAAAATGCATTTTGGAGAAAGTGGGAAATGAATCTGGCCATGAACTGGAGTAAAACCAGCCTTTGGGTTTGACCCATCCAGTTTGAGAAGTGCACATCAGGAAAAACCCCTGGCAGAGCCCTGCATGTGGCTGGCAGCATCTTCCTAAGGGCTTGCATTTGCAATGGGATCTGGGGCTCATCTCTGCCAGCCACTTTTCTGACACAAACTCCTTTCTTGTCTCAGATCTACACAGGCTCTTCTATTGAACCTGCTGCTGCAGCAGCAGCTGCAGCAGTGTCACCTAAAGGAGCCTTTGCTGCCCAAGCTAAGAAGGGGAGCCCAGGCAGTTTGTTCATCTCCAGCACTGACAGAGCTGCTGCTCAGCAACAGCAGATGGAGGACAAGTGCCTGGAGCTCCTGAGTACGTCTGGTGTCTTTCTTCTCTGAGGGACAGTGCATGGTGTGCACGAGTCAGCAGAGCTGTACCCAATGATCCTCCTCAGTTTGGTGTCACAGGGACATTGAGGAGTCCCCACAGGAAATGCTGTGCTCCAAGGCAGCAAGAGAGTGCTCTGGCTGTTCCTGCTGCCTCTGAGGGCAGCTTGGATGTGCTTGGGTTTGCCTGAGCTTCCCTATCTGCTACAGGCAGAAGCAGGGATTGTTCTTGCATCAGCAGAAGGCTGTGACCTAGCAAGTGTCGCAGGCAAGTCCTGTGTGCTCGTGGCCAAACTGGATAGAATGGTTAGCTTCCTAAATTCTCCTTAGACTCCTGACTTCTTACCCGTCACCAGAGCAAAAAGACTTCACAGAAATTGATTGGTTTGGGCACTTTGTCTGTTGGTTGTGGTTTTGTTTTTAGTTCGGGTTTTTTTCTGGATTTTTTTGGGTAGAGTATGTTTCTCCATCCTGAAGGTGCTCTTCTGGCCCATGTGTCTTACTGGTGTCATTTTATGACTCTTCTTATTACCACTACTGCATCTACAGCTTTTTTAATGAGAATATTTTATTTTTGTCAGTGAGAACTCCTTTGAAAGAATATCAGGTGACAGCAGAAACAGAGAGCAAGAGGTGTCTTTACTGTGCCCCCAATGAAAAAAC
This sequence comes from Phylloscopus whistleri, assembly GCA_017589585.1. NCBI lineage: Eukaryota > Metazoa > Chordata > Aves > Passeriformes > Phylloscopidae > Phylloscopus > Phylloscopus whistleri. The sequence continues at coordinate 55,611 of JADMLD010000160.1, read as the reverse complement.
AGATGCTTTGAGAACAATCTGTATTTAATATCCCAGTTTTGTTCTTATAAAGATGTGTCCAAGAGACACATTGCTGTGGCCTGATCAGATAAAACTGGACTGTAGGCATTTCTCAGGAGCCAGCCTCCAGCCCCGCTGCTGGATATTCCTCAGATCCATGGCACTTTTTCATCCCTGATTCCCACTCATTCCCATCACTGATAGAATGCTACCCATTGGCCCAAGCCCTGCTCAGATCAGTCTCTAGGAAAACACATCAAGCTCTGGGTGATTCTGCAGCACAAGTCATTGAATCTGCTTCTTGCCCAGAACAGCTGCCAGTACTGTGCTCTCAGACAAGACCTGGTGGGGCTGAGAACAGAGCCCAGCTGACTCTCTGTCTACCAGCAGGTGTTGGCACAAAAAGGGCATTGATCTGCACCTGGGTGTGTCTGATCCCAAAGCCAATCCTGTTGTGTCCTGAATGGGCACCAGCTTGGAGGGGGCTCGGTCTGGCTGTGCCTTCTTCCCATTGCTTGCCAGTGCTCCTGCTTGGGCTTTGGCAGCTTTTTGTTATGCAACTGACCACAAAGAAGTCAGAGCCCCAGGCAGTGGGGCTGCCTTTTGTATCTCTTGGCTGGTGGGATCTGTGCTTTCAAGTGAGCATCTTGCATTTTGTTTCCCCCAGGGAAAGTGGTGACCAAGGAAAATCCCCAGAGGAAATTCACTGAACTGGAACATCTTGGCAGAGGGTGAGTCCAAGCACAGTTCCTTCCACACAGCCATGGGGCAGGTGATTTGCTGCTGGAATATCTCTCAAGTGTGAAGCCAGGCAAGCTGCAAACATCCTCAGACACTGGGGTTCGGCTGCCCCATCTCTCAGTACCGGCCAGAATTTGGAAGTGTGCTCAGAACGCATTGTCCAGGACACTTCCATTTCACTGCCAGAAACAGCAAGCTACCTCCTGTCACAGCAGTGAGATAACAGTTCTCAGGAGCATTTCTTCCCAAGAGTTTGCTGAAGGAAATAGTCGGAGGCCAGGCTAAAAACTGCCCAGTTTAGAAACTGAAACCCAAAATGAAAGAATCCATTCATCCAAGATGAATGGCCTTTTGAGCTGAGGCAGTAAAGCCCAGTGCTGCAGGAACAGGCCCAGTGCCCATGCACTTGGGAGGAAAATGAATCATCTGCCTTCTGGCAGACCCCTCCTGCATGCTGCAGCTTTGAGGCATTTACAGCAGAGATCTCCTGGCTGGGATGGCTTTCCCTCCAAGATCTAAATGGCTTCTCCTTTCTTTGCTGCTGTTCTGTTTCTAGGAGTTTTGGAGATGTTTGTAGAGCCATGGACACTGCCACAGGAGCAGAGGTAAATGTCAACAGCCCCTGCAGATTCTGCTGCTCTTGAGGACTTTCCTCTCTTGTCTCAGCTGTGGCTGGAGCTTTGGGTAGAGCTGTGCTGCAAAGGCACAAGAAGCACAGACTGCTGCCAGCCTGCCAATTGCATTTGGGACAGTCTTTGTCCTTCCCAGCTGCCAGAAGGAAGGCAAGGAGGGCAGCGGTTCCTGGCAGAGAAGGATGCTCTCCCTGGCTCTCAATTGCTCCAACAAAGGTGCTGCCTTAGAGCATCTCACTGCTCTCTGGGGCTTCAGAGTCCTGAATGCTCATTTCTGGCTGCCAGCAAATACATCTGAATGTTCCTGGTAGTTTCTTAGCCACCTGCAGTGCTGCACTAGGGAACTGTACATAGGGAGAGATCTGCAAGGCATCCCTGAAAGCCCTAAGCCCTGCTTAGAGCCCAAGATGTACCCACAGAGTCCCAAGGCACGGATTCCTTCTTCTGATGTACAGACCGAGAAACGGAGAGTGTGCTCCGAGCTTTGTGGGTGATAGTTGAGACACCCTTGTTAACAAGTGGACAAGGCAAAAGATCAGTGGCCACATGTCCTGAAACTGGCCCCCAGAGGAGCAGAGAAATGGGCTGTTGGGATGTCAGTTCCTTATTACTCCTTTGGCTGAGCACAGGGCAGTTTGGCACTTTGGCTCGGCTGTGTCATTGCAAAATCACTCGCTCCGTGTGTGGTGTGGTCTCGTGCCACCAACAGCTAAAGTTACTGATTTTCAATGTCATTTGAGGTGGCCATCAAGAAAATAGCTCTTCAAGGACTGAGCAGCAAGCTAGACACCATTACTGAAATCACAGTCATGAGGAGGAATAGGAGTCCCTTTATTGTGAATTATTTAGACAGGTGAGTGGTCATGGTCTTATTCCATGATTACATACTAATGTATGTATTTGTATGTGTTTGTTTACATACTAAAAGCATGCAAGGTTAAAAACCCACTTGGGACACTGGCAGAAAAGAGAGCTGGTAATTATTGGTTAATTCTTATTTCTCTACTCATCTCCAATGGATGGGAAGAGATTTCATTTTTGTCTGCATGAGTCTTCTCTGGCTTTCAAACACATGGTTGGAAAATGGTTCAAAAATCTGGATCAACCCTACCATAGGAAGTCAATACCCTGTAAGTTCACAGATGTGCCATTCTCCTTGAGACTGCACAGACTGCAAACAAGGCACAGCCTAGAAGGCATGTCAATTCCTTTTATTTCTGTCCTTGTCACAAAAGCACCCGGAAACAAGAATCAAGCACAAAACCAACATAGCCATGCCCGTTCATCTGCACGGCCTTATTTCCTTCTTTCAGCTACCTTGTGCATGAGGAACTCTGGCTGGTCATGGAGTACATGGATGGAGGCAGTCTGTTTCATCTCATCAACGAGGCTGACCTGTGTGAAGCCGAGATTGCAAGTGTCAGCCGGGAGGTGAGGGATCCCACCTGTGCTTCCCAGGGCTTGGGCAGGACTGTCTGGGAAAAGGGCTCAGAACAGGAGCAATTCCATGGGCCAGGCTTTGTTTCTGTGTCGCTGCTATGCTCTGGGCAAGCAGGAGCCTCTCAAGTGAACTGCCTGCCAGTGGCCCTGCACTCACTGGACTCTGTCCTTGTCCTTTTTGCTGCTGCTGTTGCATTCTCACTCTGTCTCTTGGATTTGCTCTTCTCCATCTTGCCTTCCTCAACTTTGGCCTGTCTGCACTGCATTCCTTGCCTGTAAAAGCAAAGGTGGTGGTGGCAGCATTTGAAACGATCAGCAAAGACCAAAGAGAGACTCACTTCTCTCAGTGTTCAGCTGGAAAGGTCAGCAGTGCAGCCAAGGTGCTCTTTACTTCTGAGCACATCCACTGCAGCAGCAGTCATTGTGGCTGGTTTGCACGGGAGAGTCTACAAGAGCAGTTGCTGTTGCTCTTTGAAAAGCTGACATGCCTTTCTTTAGAAAGGTGCTGCTCTGCCAGTGTTGGAGCAGCAAGCTCTTGCTCCCCATGGCACTGTGTTCTGCCATTACTCCCCATTCCCCTGGAGAGGGAATCTTTGAGAGCTGTTTCCTTTCTGGTGTGATGAAATCACATCAGGGATTTTTGGCCTCCTGTTTCTGATTTCTCTCTCAGTGCCTGCAAGGACTGCATTTTCTCCACTCCAACCATGTGATGCACCGAGATGTGAAGAGCCTCAACATCCTTCTGAGAACTGATGGCTCTGTCAAGCTGGGTCAGTGTATTCTTGGTCAGCTGCAGCGTTCCAGGGACATGTGGAGCGTGGGGCTGCTTTGGAGTGACTGCCAGCTCCCCAAAAATGGTGTTGGTGGCAGTGCAGGGACCCCTGCTGTGAGCTGACCACACGGTTGCCACATGCACAGACCTAGCACAAGGAACAAGCAGTCCAGAGTGGCTGTGCTCCGTGTGTGTCACTTCCCAAGGAAGGGAGCTACAAGTGCAAAGCTTCAGGGGAACAAAAGCCACTGCTGGAGGCAGTGTAAAAACTGTGGGGATTTCTGAAGTAGCCAATGCCATCTTTCTTTGGCTAAAGTCCTGAGGAAACAGAGCAGGGACTGTTGTCCAGGAGATTCAACAGCACATTCTCCAACTTCTCCTGGGCAATTCTTTTGCTTGCTTTCCTCCTTGCACAGTATTCAAATAAAATATTCAAATAAAAATAAATAAAAAGTCTTTTGCTTTCTCCCCAGCTGATTTTGGCTTCTCTGCTCTACTCACCCCTGAGCGGAGTAGACGCAGCTCAGTGATCGGGACTCCTTGGTGGATGGCGCCTGAAGTGGTCAAAGGTCAACCCTATGGCCCCAAAGTGGACATCTGGTCCTTTGGAATTGTGGGCATTGAAATGGCAGAACGACAAGTCCCTTACTGGAGTGAAAGTCCTCGCATGGTAAGGTGTCAATACTCTCTGATCCCGCTGTCTTTCTCACCTATCCCACCTTCTGTCTGCCCTTGGACAAAATCCCATTGCCATCTGCTGGAACTACTACACCACAGTCCCTTTCTAAAAATGTCCCTGCAGCACATCAGCGTCTGCTGTCGTTTTGGGTGCATCACTGGGGGAACTCCAGCCTCTCCCCACTCAAACAATCTCCACGCTCAGGCAACATTTTGCTTTGGCTTAGAAGTCATTCCAGCTCTTTTGGCTGTGGAGATGGCCCTACTAACAGGGAACAAGTATCTTAGGACTGGTGTCATCTTTCCTGGAATGAAGGAAAGAAACCCAAACTAGCAAAGTTTCTAAAACAGTTGTTTGAAGAGAAGAAGTGCACCCCCATTCTTCTCACAGGGAAACTTGCCTGGAACATGGACATGAGGGGGTGAAGGTCACAGAGGCTCTTGTGCTTCTTGTGCAGTGCTGCTGAAACACTCCGTGACCATATTTCTTTCCTAAGCCAAGCCACTTTCTCCATGTCACCAAGCTGAAGCCTGGTGATGTGCAGAGCCTGCCAAAACCAACCCTTTGTTTCTGGGCACTTTCTAGGATGGGTACACCATGAATGCATTGACCTGAGTATCCAAATGAGCAGAGGGCTACCATAGGGATGGCATTTCTCCCTCTTCTGATTTCACCACCCAAATTTTCCTTTGGCCGTGCAAGGGAAGCTGAAATTTGCAGTCTGCTAAGAAACACACCTGCAGGTGTTTCCTGTGTGGCCAAACAGGCTTTTTTCTATCCCAAGACATTGGTGCATGCATCTTCATGTGTCTGTGTTGAAGATGAGATTCCAAATGTTTGTTTCCTTACTTGAGGAATAACTGAGGGATTTCCTTTCTTTCCTTTCAATTGCCATGGTTTTCAAGAACCAAGCAAAAAGCTTGATGACTTTGTTTTGATGGCAGCTGTGCTTAAGGGACCAACGAGCACTGCAGAGATGCTTTTCATGTCACAATCCTTGGAAACAGTAGAGTGAGGTAGTATAGCAAAGTCCCTCCTCCAAATAGCCTGTCAAGCTGGTCCTGGGAATGCTGAGAGAAGCAAAGGTGCTTTTGCTGATGTAGTTTCAACTCACAAGTTCAGTCAATGAAATCAGCTGCCAAGGCCAGATCTGATGGATGTTGGAAAAGCTGTGGCTGCATTGAGGTTTGGGTTTTTTGTTGGTACAGGAAAGTCAGCTCTGCCTCTCTGCCATGGCAGAAACAAACTGCCACTGCAGAGTGGAGTTTAAACAATGGGATCTGGGAGAGCAGTTACAGACACAGTGAAAGAAGCAGGTGAGAGACTCGTGTTTCCTTTTTCTCCAGGCTAAACACCTGATAGCCACAGAAGGGACCCCACAGCTGCGGCAGCCTGAGCTCCTCTCACCTTTGCTGCGTCACTTCCTGAGCTGCTGCCTGCAGACAGACGAGGCGCAGCGCTGGTCTGCCCAGGAGCTCCTGCAGGTAAAATGCCCAGGGGCTGCAGGTGGAACAGTGTCCCAGGGATGAGCTCCTCCTCCACTGAAGTGAAAGGCATCAGATGAGCCCCCCTCCTCCTCACCTCCACTCTTGGTGCTGTTCAAAGGAAAACAGTCAGGAATCCTAGACTGGGCTGGGCTGGCAGGGTCCTGTAAAGCTCATCTGCTCCAAGTGCCCTGCCATGAGCAGGGACATCTTGAAAGAGATCACGATGCTCAGACCTGAAATATTTCCAGCACTGGGGCACTTAGCAGCTCTTGCAGCAAGCTGTGCCACGGTTGCCCCACTGTTGCTCCTTAGACCTACTCAGACTCAATCCCCTTTTCATTAAAAAATATTGCCCTGCCTTTGAGGCTCTTAGCTTGAGAAGTAATGGTTCATTGTTGGGTTTTTTTCCTTTGTGCAGCATCCATTTGTGACACGGGCCAAGCCTGTTTCCAGTCTGGCACCACTTATTCTTGCTGTCAAGAAGCGGAAAGAGGCAACAACAATGGGAGGATCACCATGAAAATATTTAGACAATTACCTTCTGTTCTGGGTTGACGGTGCCTCTACCCCATATCAGTGGACTGTTTTTGTTATGTCTAGCAGCGCGGTTTTGCTCGCGGGGCTTTTGCTGCTCGAGCTGAGCTGCTGCTTGGCTGCTGCTGCTTTGGCTGGCTGCTGCTTTGGCTGCTGCTCTGCTTCGGCTGCCACTGCTGCTGCTGCTTTGGCTGCTGCTTTGGCTGCTGCTGCCGCTGCTCCTGCTGCCTGCTTTCCGTTTTTTTTTTTTCTTTCCCCCTCTTTTTTCCCTTCCCCGCCCCCCCCCAAGACTGGACCGGCTGTGGAACTGATCTGACCCGAGACATCTGAGAAGACCCAGAGCCCGCCAAAGAAGCTTTGTGCCCTACTCCTGAGTAATCCTGAGCTTTTCCTTCCACTCGGGGTGGGGAGAGTTTTTCATTTGTCAATAAAACCGGGTTTTTCCACTTTTTCTCCTCCAAAGAATTTCATTCCCAACCCTGGGCTGGGGGTGGAGGGGTGGTGGAGGTTTGTTTTAGGGGACTCCCTTTTAGAGATTCTCCCCCTAATTTATCCTAAACCAATACAACTTCTTAGATGAGGATTAATGAGTCAGGCTATAGCTGGAATTGTAGAGTAGGTTTTTAGCTCGTATTGTAGAGTAGGGTATTAACATAAGATTCTAAATAAATAAATATTCTCTTACTTTAAATTATTTCAAAGATTTCTCTCCTTCTGAGTTTGTAAGAAAGCTCAACATTTCCTTCTGAATTGTCTGTTTTTCCTTAGACCTGGAAAGTGACATTGATGGCTTCTTTGGTAGGGTTTGAAAGTGGGGAAGGCACCATTCATCCTCTCCAGACCACAGTGTCTTTGGAACATGGCCCACTGGCTGGGTTTTCCCCAGCTGTGGCACTTGTGTTTGAGGCAGAAAGGGCAGTGGCATTTGCAGGCAAAACCAAAGGAGGAGTGGGGGCAGCCCAAATATCCTGTGCAGATGCAGGCCTTGAGCTATGACTGGAGAGCATTTGGCTTCGTGCCTCTTGGATTGCATCCCTAAGTACAATCTCTTTGGCTGGAGGAGAGTTTTGCTCAAGTGAGGAAGCAGAGAGATCAGGGAGGCTGCTGGGAAAGGTGCAGAGCTGGTGCAGAGCTGTCAGCGACTGCCAGGTGAGACTGGGCCCTGCCTTGCCCAGGCTGGAGCCCCAGCAGAGCCCTGGCAGAGCCGGGAGCAGCCTGAGCCTGGGCAGAGGAGGCTGCCATGAGGCCCTTGGAGCTGCAAGAGGCAGCAGCCCGGCCCTGGGTGCCTCTTGGTAGCCCCGGGTGAATCCTCGGCTCTCAGAGCCCAGCTGGCAGCTGCCGCTGCCGAGGGGAAGCGCAGCCGTGCTGGGCACAGCACAGCCTGGTGGCATTGGCCGTGTGGAGTCTGCACAGCAGGAGAGAAAGGCAAAGGACAGCCGAGGGCTGGAGGCCTGGCTGAGCATTCCTGCTCTTGTGCCGGCTGCCCTGGAACTCCTGGCAAAGGTGAGCAGTGTGTGCAGCCTCTGGGCACAGCGGGAGGGAGCCGGGCTGCTCCGCAGGCTCCAGCACAGGGCAGCGTCCTTCAGGCACGGCGCTTCTGCCAGGGGAACCGAGGGCAGCCTCAGGCAGGGACAGCTTGTCAGGGCACATCTGCAGCAGCCAGGGCCTCACACAGCTCTGGGAGGAAGCGCCTGCACTCCTGGAGCTCTGCACCGAGCCAGAGCAAAGGGGTGAAATGCAGAGTGTTGTGCAGAAATATTCAGGGGCAGCAGGCCAGCCTGCTTTGTGCTGTCTGGCACACAGCAAGCACTGTGCAATACAGCCCTGAGCTGCTGGGAGAGAGGTGTTAGAAAGGAGCCAACTCTTCGATGAAATTCAATGGGGACGAAGTCATCAAAGCAAAAGAGAACTGTTTTGTAGTAGGATTCATCTGAGCTGGGTGTGTATCTCACTCTCCCAAGAGCCAAACACACACACACACTCCAGCAGAATGCTCTTTATATTGCCTTTCCAGCCCAGGGCGAACTGTGTCCCCTTTCCCTTTGGCTGGGTACTAGTGATACAAGGCTGCAAAAATAATGACAAGGCCGTGAATCCAAAGATGTTAAAAAAGGAAAGGCCAACTGTTTATTATTATAGAACGGCTACAGGAACAAGGGGCTGAGCTAGTCCCAGCCCCTCACGGCAAGTCAGAGCAAACAAATACGTGCACACGGGCCACCCCTCAGAACAGTCTGTTTGTGAGAGCGAAGCCCCCACTGAGCGTGGTCAGTCCCCTTTATAGTCTCAGTCCCCTCAGGGATTGGTCCCTTGTGGATCCTTTCCATGACTGGTGCATTCTTCGGGCTCTCATTGGTTCTTACCAGGGTGCTTTCTACACCAATCATTCTTTCCCGCCGTGTTTTGATTGGGTGGTCGTGTTCTCCAATGAAAGTGCTGGGAGTGGTCTCAGTCTCTGGGTTACCTGGGGAGAGCAGAAGGTTCCCCCACCCCCGCTTCCCCTGGTATTATCCCTTTAACTGCATTCGGGGATGCAGCCGCACAAAACTTCCAGGAACATTCGTAACTAAACACTGCAACACTATCTAACAACTACCCCAACAACACTGCAACAGTAAGTATTTGTAACAACACAGAACTAGTGAAAAATAAACACCCTTGCGAACGGAAATCGAAACACACAGCCAGTATAAAGACACAACTATTAAAATGTTTCAATTTTTTTTTTTTCTATAACACTAGGGAACTTATATTCTCTCCTCACAGTCTACTTGTCTGTCACTTCCCCTCTTACCTTGCTTCCCTTTTGGTCTGGTCTTCAAGCTGCCCCTCTCCCAGCTCACAGCAACACCCAACAAATTAACTAGAACAAATCCAAACCCTAAAGAACAGTGCCTAGAACCAACAACTTTCATTCTTCTTTCTAATAATCTTTCGGCTGCAGCAAAATATTACCTCATATCTCACTGAGGGAATCAGGGATGAGCCTGTGGCTTGTGCCTGAGCAGTGAATTGATTTGGGAGGGAGCAGAAGGGTTTCAGTAGGCAATTTGTGTTTTCTTTCTTAATTGCTTTCTGAAGGAATGACACAATGTGGCTTCAGTCAGCAAAAGTATTTTCAAGGTGCATTGAGGAAATGCTTGTGAGCAATTCCGAGAGAAGGAAGGTGGTGAGAAAATGTTGAACTGTAACAAATCATGAATTTGGTTAGCATTAACAGACAGTGTTGAGCCCTCTATTCCCCCAGTGCAGTGATTGATGTGTGCAAGTGGCTGCCTTAGCCTTGAGAATAGAGTAATCCTCCTAAGAAGGTCGCTGGAATGCATTCAGGGGGAAGAGAGTGGTTGTAGGAGGCTCTTGAGCATCAGAGGAGAATTTGAGGAATGGGATGTTCCCCAAATGACCACCAGAGACCCACAAGAGACCCCTACTCTCCCGTCAATAACTTCCAAGAAGTGATTGAAGTACGTCAAATAATTGGAGGGAATGTTTAGCCTGTGAGTTTCAGCAAAGGAATGAGTAGGTCTTATTTCCATGGTTACAAATTAGTAGGTGAGATTTCTGAGTGAGCACGTGTTAGAAAAGTTTTCTGCCACTTTTCCCATCAAACTTCCCACCCCTTTTTTTCCCCTCATGTTTTCTGCCTTTGCCTGCCCTTCGGTTTCTCAATCCTTTTCCCCTCAGGATTCTCACAATGTTCCCTTCACATTTGCTGCCTGTTTCTTTCTCTTTGCCAGTAAAGTTTCTCACTCTCTTCCCTTCACATTTCCCTCCATTTTGTCCCCGTGTTTCTCACCCTTTTCCGCTCATGTTTCTTAGAATTTTCCCATCATATTTTCTGCCTTTTCCTCCTCTCACCTTCCTCTTCTATTTTCACTCACATTTTTCACCATTTTCCCCTCAGTTTTCTCACCCTTTCCCACTCCGGTTTCCTACTCTTCCCTCGCACTTCTCTCGTATTTTCACTCCCATTTCTCACACTCGTCACCTCACGTTTTCTGCCTTTTTGCCCCTCATATTTCTTAACCCACTGGTTCCTGTCAGTGACTGATCCTCTCCAATACTTGATGGGCTTCTCTTCTTTTTTTCCTGCATTCCCCTACTCCAAAGAATGGGTGGCAGAGCAGCGCTCCAAGAAGCCCCTGCCTGTGCGTCTGCTGAACACAATGTCTGTGCTCAGCTTGAAGAATCTCATGAACAACAATCTAAACTGCACTGGACTTCCTGCTGCAGTTATGGTTTGTATTTCAATTCTCTGTAGTCTTCCTAGTGTTCTAAAGAAACAGGTACCCTGAGGGATACACATGGCAGGTGAGCAGCCACTGCACCCTGCACCTCAAGCAGATCCCATCTCCGTTTTCATCACCTCACAGTCACTATGGCTCCTGCCTGGACAAACCACTTGTGATGCTTCTTGATGCTAAACCAAATCCATCTGCACAGGAAATGCTTTTGGCCTTCTTCTGGAAAAGAATAAAAGTTTTTATTTAAAAAGAAGTGTCTGGAGTTTCTATTTTCACCTATTTGGATTGTCTTGACATCAGAATACTGCCAGCCGGTCTTACAAACTGGCTGGTCTATGTTTGTGTGCAGAGCAAAGGTGCCACACTGTGTGTGTTTCCCGGGTGTCTGTCAATGTCCATTTGAACAGATGGGTGAAGGGGGGGGGCTCTGCCTGCCCCGCGCTGCTCCGGGGCTGGGGCTGGGCTGGCAGGGGCCGCAGATTGCGCTGGGAGGCTCAGCCTGGGCCCAGCCGCCATCTTGTGTGTGGCTACCTCAGTCCCGGCTGCCATCTTGTGTGTGCCCGCCTCAGCCCCAGCCGCCATCATGTGTGTGCCTGCCTCAGCCCTGGCCGCCATCTTGTGCATCAATCCAGTCCAACTCTGAAGCGAATGTGTTGCTGTTTTGTTGGCAGTCAGGATCAGCACCAAGGACACTAACACCAGCAGGACAGTCTACAGGGAAGGGCAAAGGTTTGGCTCAAAGCAGCCTGTCCTAACTTGTCACTGTCCTTTATCCATGAACAGCTCCCCATATGCAGCCACAGCAAATGTCCAACAGCAGCTCCATCAGCCACTTCCTCCTGCTGGCATTGGCAGACACGAGGCAGCTGCAGCTCCTGCACTTCTGCCTCTTCCTGGGCATCTCCCTGGCTGCCCTCCTGGGCAACGGCCTCATCATCAGCGCCGTAGCCTGCGGCCACCACCTGCACAGCCCCATGTTCTTCTTCCTGCTCAACCTGGTCCTCACCGACCTGGGCTGCATCTGCACCACTGTCCCCAAAGCCATGCACAATTCCCTCTGGGACACCAGGACATCTCCTACACAGGGTGTGCTGCTCAAGTCTTTTTGTTGTTTTCTGCACTACAACAGAATTTTATCGCCTGACCATCATGTGCTACGACTGCTACGTGTCCATCTACAAACCCCTGCACTACGAGACCCTCCTGGGCAGCAGAGCTTGTGCCCACATGGCAGCAGCTGCCTGGGCCAGTGCCTTTCTCAATGCTCTCATGCACACGGCCAATACATTTTCCCTGCCCCTGTGCCACGCCAATGCCCTGGGGCAGTTCTTCTGTGAAATCCTACAGGTCCTCAAGCTCTCCTGCTCCAACTCCTATCTCAGGGAACTTGGGCTCACTGCTGTTAGTGCCTGTTTGGTATTTGGTTGTTTTGTGTTCATTGTATTCTCCTATGTGCAGATCTGCAGGGCCGTGCTGAGGATCCCCTCTGAGCAGGGACAGCACAAAGGCTTTTCCACCTCCCTCCCTCACCTGGCCGTGGTCTCCCTGTTCCTCAGCACTGTCATGTTTGCTCACCTGAAGCTCCCCTCCATCTCCTCCCCATCCCTGGATCTGGCCCTGTCGGTTCTGTACTCTGTGCTGTCTCCAGCCCTGAACCCCCTCATCTACAGCCTGAGGAACCAGGAGCTCAAGAAATCTCTCAGGGCACTGATGTCTGGATGCTTTTCAGCTCCCACACACTGCCTGCTTCCTTCTGTCATTGGCTCCCGGTGCACAGCATGGAAGGCCAATACTCTCTTTATTTATATTTCTTCCACTTCCGATGTTTGTTATAAATGAAATCAGCCCATTTATCAATAAAACAATTTATTGAGAAATTGAGAAAGAACAACTGAGAAAAGCCACAAGCAAAGTCAATGCCGAGACTGGGGATGGACACTGGGTGAACCTCAGACACGGCCTCTATCGCACGGAGCCCCCCACAGTTCGCAAAGTGTGCACTGTGCAGCCGATTTTTATACAGTGTTTCGCTGTCCAGTAGTGATCTCAGTTCTTTGTATCCCTTGTCCGAGATACATATTCATGTATCTTCTTTTTCCTGCTCCTGGTCTGTTGAGTGGATTTCCGAGAAGGGAGATGCCCATGAGTGGATTATGGGAGCATGGCATTGGGATTCATCACCTTGACAATACTGATAAGATTCATATCAGTCGTTAATCGCTGGGTCGTTGGTAGACCCACCAATGGTGAGGGCCCATCTCCTCCCAGCTGCACCCCTCTTTCTTCTGCTAATGTTGTTTTCCTGGGTGCTGGCAGCGATGTCACAATCTGTAAGAGTGGCTTTGGGCATGGTTTGAAGGGCATGACTTTCAAGGCGCTTGTGAGTTTGGTTTAAGGTTACAGTTATGTTTTGACATACATGATTTTACAAAATATATTTACAAGAAAACCAAATTATTTACAACATTTACAACAAGGCTTTGCCCAAACTGGGGCCTTGCTGAAGGCAAAGGCCAAGGCAGGGCTCTCACTTGTGCTGCCAGTGCCATGGAAGGCCCCAGAGCAAGAGGGCATTGCTGGGGTGCAGGGATCCCATCTGGACAGTGTGGCCTTGCAGGTTAGCAAAAGCCAGACAAATCTGGATTTTGCTAAGAAATGTGACATCCTGGCACATGGGGACAGGGTTTGGAGTGAAAGTCAGTGAATGGAGTTAAGTCTAACTGAAAATGAGTAGGGCAGGAGTGTTGATCTGCCTGAGGGAGGGAGGCTCTACTCAGGGATCTGGACAGGTGTACTTGATGGGTCAAGTCCACCTGTATGAGACAGAAGGTGGCCAAAGGCTGGGTGCTGCGCTTTGGCCTCTCCCAGCCCATGCAGTGCTATGGGCTGGGGGAAGAGGGGCTGGAAATTGGCAGGAAGCCGAGGGCATCCCAGCTTCTGTCAGAAGCAGTGTGGCCAGCAGGAGCAGAGCAGTGATTGTCCCTCCGCCACAGGGCACCGGTGAGGCTGTACCTCAAATCCCGCAGCATTGGGTTTTGGACCCTCACAACAAGAAAGACATGCAGGTGCTTGAGTGTGTGCACAGAAGGGGAATGGAGCCGGGGAAGGGTCTGGAGCACAGGTCTGAAGAAGAAGGGCTGAGGGAGCTGTGGGCGTTTAGCAAAGTGGAAAGGTGCCTCACAGGGACCTTAGAGTTCTCTACAGCTCCCTGAAGGGTGGCTGTGGCCAGGCTGGGGTCATTATATTTGCCTGTGGAAGGAACAATATGACCAGAGGAAATGACCACGAGTTGTGCCAAGCCTGGAGTTTTAGATTGGATTCTTTCAACAAAAAGGATAACAATCTTGGGAACAGGCTGCCCAGGGAAATGGCTGAGTCACCAGGCTCAGAGAGATTCCCAAGTCATGTGCATGTGGCCTTTGGGGAGTCAGGTGATTGGTGGAGTAGGCAGAGCAAAGCTTGCAGTTGGAGTGTGCCATCTGCAGGGTCTTTTCCAAGCTCAACGACTCAGAGCTTTAACTGTAGCTCAGCATGGAGTCAAGGTTTAAAGGGAATGATCCTCAAGGGTGCCTTCCAAGATGGATATCTATGAGATTGCCAAGGGAGGGCAGCTGATAAGAAAGACAAAAAAAAGACCAAGGGAAATTCATTGAAGAAGATTCACTCCAAGGCTGCCACTCTGACTGGCTGAGCTGGGGTGGGGACAAAGGGTGGGGCTGGCCTGGCTGTGGTGCACTGTGACACCTGTGACATCACAGGGACCTGTCACAATGGGGGCAGCTATCAAAGGCCCCAGCAGGTAACGCTGGCCCTGTATTGCTTGGGCAAGCGGTGAGTGCACACGTGGTGGGGAGGCTGGGCTGGGGACAAGGGCCGGGGCAGAAAGGCTGCACCCAGGGTTGGGTTCTCCCTCTGCATGCAGAGACAGCCCCTGATGGCAGAGCCTTGGGCAGGGCACCGTGCTGCTGCTGCTGCTGCTGCTGCTGCTGCAGCTGCTTGGGATGTGGGACAGGCCTCGCTGCTTGCCAGCTCTCTGGGGCCCTGTCCTTCCTGACTCCAGATCCCTGACATTGCTGCCCCTGCTGTCCCCACTGACAGCTGCCTCCCTCCCAGCGCCACTCAAGGCCTTCTCTCCCTCCTCCTGCAGACCATGGATACCTGGGTACTGTGGTTCTTGCTCTTGCAAAGTGTACTCCAGTACCCACAGCCCGTGGGTGATGGATTGGATGAGGCAACACGACTGCGAATGGAGGCGCGTGCAAAGCTCCAGGAAGAGCAGAAGATTCGTCTGGAGCGGGAGGTGGAGCAGCTGGCCCTGATGAAGCAGAGTGTTGGGGTCTGGGGGAACCTGTTCTGGTCTGCCTTGCAGCCCTGGCAGGTCTGGCCTCTGGCTGGGCTCCTGCTCCTTCTCTTGGCCCTGTGGAATATGTGGAGGAAAAGGAGCCAGAGGAGAGCGGAGCATGAAGAAGGAAATGGTGCTGCAAAGGAAGAGGAAGGCAGAAATGTGGATGTAAATGAAGAAGGGGGTGGAAATGAAGAAGAGTTTGGAAATGAAGAAGAGGAAGAGGATGATGTGGATGGGGAAGAAAATGATGATGGCAATGCAGAAGAAGATGACAATGTTGCTGCAAATGAAGAGGATGGTATTGGAAATGAAGCTGGCAATGAGGCTGCAAATGCAGCAAACAACAATGAGGTTGGAAATGAAGTCAATAATCGTGATCTTGACGATCTCGTTGGAAGAATGGTGATGGAGCGCATCCAGTGGCCTGTTCAGGACCTGCAGAAAGGCTGCCAGTGGACAACCAGCCTGATGAACAAATTCACGATTTACTCTCGACATGTCTTGTCCAACAGTTTCTACCCAGTCCTGAAACGAGCCATCGGGGTGGGCAGTGCCTTCGAAGGTTGGAGTCCCCGTGAGCAGGATGTTGTGTACCAGGTGCTGGTACCCATGACTCCTCCCCGAGGGCACAGCTTCCACCTGGAGCTGGACACTGCAGGGCAGAGGCACATGAGGAACTTCCGCATCCGCGTGCAGCAGGAGTGCACCTGCACGAGTGAGCAGCAGGGTAACAACATGCTGTGCTTCCTGCACCACCCCGAGGAGGAGCTGAGGGAGTCTCAGGATCCCAGCCTCCTTCACACCCTGTGCACGGGCTCCTACCTCGGCTTGGAGAAAACTGCCCGCTGGTTCTGCCAACTGCTGAGAGCAGTCTGGCCAGCTTTGCCTCAGGCACACAACTGGAATTTCGTGTTGCTGCCCTCCAGACGCTCCTGCCAATTCCAGGTGAGCAGCGGCAGAGAAAGCTACCGGATCGAGGTGCTCTTTGGGGTGCGGCAGGGCAACTCCGACGTCTTTGTCAGCAGCGAGCCCAGGCCAGGCCACACCTCAAGCACAACCTGGCCGGAGACGTACGCCGTGGCAGAGATGAAGTTTTTCAAGTACATCGCCAGGCAGGCCCCTCCTGACAGCTTGCACCTCAAATGCCTGCAGTTCTTCACCCGTCTCCAGCTGGGCATAGGCTTTTCCACCTATACCGTGAAGACCATCGTTATGCACCTCCTGAGCATCACACCCGTGTCACAGTGGCGCAGGAGACATTTTGTGAGGCGGCTGATCCATATCAGCGAGAGCCTGCGCACATGTGTGGAAATGAGACACCTCAATCACTTCATTGTAGGCAACCAGAGGCTTCCTGAGGAGATCAGTTTGCCCCCAGATGTCGCAATGGCTGGGAGCTGCAATCTCTTCCATGACCTGGTGATGGATCCGGTTGCCCACTCCCAGGCCATGAGTCAATACCTGGATCTGCATCGGTGGCTCACACGAATCATTAACAATGAGCAGTGAGAGAGGTTCCCCTGCACAGAGCGGTGCTTGTGAGGCTCGCCCCTGGTGGCAGAGAACCACCTGAGAGCACATGGGAAAAGAGGACAGAACGTGTGATACAGAGAGGGAAGGGAAAACACTGCCCAGCAGCTTAATGCCATCAGCAGCAGCAGTGTCATCTCAGCAGTCTCCCCAGCCCTGCATCCAGCGATGGATCCAGGTTGGCTCCAAAGATGAAGGACCATGCAAGAGGAAATACCAATATTCCTTCTTTTGCTCTCTGGGGTCCGTATGGAGAGCCTACAGCCAGGGGAGAAGCTGACCCAGACCGGAGCGTGCAGCACATGGAGAAGGCACGGCTCCATCGGCAGCGGCAGCTGCTGCCACGCCTTTCCTCTAGAGCAAAAGCACACCTGGGGAGTCCAGCCTGGTGTAGCTGAAGAGGCCGTGGCCAGGGCACTTGTGAGACAGAGTCCTGTTACCAGCAGAACTGGGACTGCCCCCACCTCTTTCTAGGAGTCCATTTTCCCTCTGAGAGCTTCACCTTGTGCCAAGATGCCGATCTCAGAGTCCCAGACGAGTGAATGTTGGGAAGGACCAGCGGTGGGATCATCTGGTTCAGGGCTGCTCCAGCAGGGCCTTCCTGATGTGCATTGCAAAGGATTGGCTTCGGATGGGTCCTGACCATCTGCGCCCAGGGAGACTCCACCATCTCTGGGCAATGCCTGGAGTCACTCCATGGATGTTGTGTCTCCGTTGCCTTGGAAGGGAAACCTTTAGGTCAGAATTGTACAACTGTGCTGCAGCTGACCTGAAATGTTGTAGATAGAAGAATCTAGATTTTTATTTCATATCCTTATCCATATTGTGTATACATATTATATACTATAAGGCTTATCAAGTATGATATCAAAAAGTAAATTATTAAAAAGCCAATATACTAATATAAATAATATCAGAGATACAAAATAGGTTGCTATTAATATAGCATTAGAGAAATGATTATGAAGAGTTGAATAGGTAGTTATGTTTAAACAATACAATATAGGACATATATAATGTCCCTATTTGTCGTGAGACATATTAATTCCCTTAGTGCATTTATATCCGGAAAGATTTTTATGCAATAGATCTATTTCTATCATATATAAGATATTTATGACATATGTAACATATATCTATCATATATACATATAGGTTATTATCTTTTTGTATACAAGTAAAGCCAGAGATCGTGTCTCTGTCTCTTGGGGACACATAAGTGTGTTCTGTAGTTTGGGCATTTACAAGTGGCAAGCTGGAAACTGCTTTGCTCTTGATTCAATAAATTACAATATTCCAGAATCTGGATTGTGCAAGACTTTATTGATCTCTAGCAGACCCAGAGCATTGGCAAACCTCACAAGGTGTGAATCTGAGCTTGTGAACTCTGTCCTTGAACTCAGCCAAACTGACAGTGCTGAATTGGCTCTAAGCAGAAATTAAGCCCGGCTGCCCCAGGCCCCTGTGATGACAGAATGACAGAAGAGCTTGGCTTGGAGGGATCCCTAGAAATGGTCGTTCTTCCAGCCCTGCTGCCAAGGGCAGGCACACCTGCCACTCGGCCGCGTTGCTCCAAGTCCCGTCCCAGCCGGCCTGGAAACACTGCCAGGGATCCAGGGGCAGCCACAGCTGCTGTGGGCAGCATGGGCCGGGGCCTCAGCAGCCTCAGAGGCAGGAATTCCTTCCACATCTCGAGGCTCACCCTGCCCTCTGTCAGAGGGAAGCCACTGGCCCTGGTGCTGTCCCTGCAGGCTACAGCTGGACTGTGGGACCTCCCAGCAGGCAGGGGCGAAACAGCTCCAGGGCAGCAAAAAACCCCACAGCAGCACGAGAGGCATGGTGGGGGCCAGGCAGCAGCAGCCCAGCTCCCAAACACGGCAGGGAAAGGGCTCCCCAGGATTTCTCACTGGTGCTGGCAGGAACCTGGGTCCCGGCTGTGCAGAGGGGAGCAGCCCCCAGTGGGAAATGGGGTGTTCCCGGGTCCTGGCAGGCACGCGCTGGCTCTGGGCTTTCAGACAGCAGAGCGGCAAAAAAAGCCAAGCTGGCAAGCTCAGTCACAGTGCCCAAGCAAAAGAAACCAAAAAGAAGCAGGCAAAACCCACAGGAACAGCAGGATCCCCAGACAGAGATACCGGCTGTGTGTGCCCAGTCGAACAGGAAAGGGCTGCCTCTCACCCCAACCTCAGCTCCCTCTGCAAACCCTGGCTTGACTCCCATTCATCACAACAGCCCCAGAGCCAGGGAGGATGGGGAGTGGGGCGGGGACAGCCACCAGCCCTGGGCACAAAACAAAACCCCAGAACGGTATGGGATAATGAACCATCCCCAAGACACCGTGGTTTGCAGGGAGCTGCAGTGTGGCACGGCCCCAGCTGTGCCTGGGAGTGCTCACTTTGGAGAAGGTGTCAGTCTGGCTGGCACAGGGAGCTGCAGCGTGTGGGGAATTATCCCTTCTGGCCTCCTGGCCCAGAGGTCCCCCAGGTACCAGCCCTGCCTCGCACTCGTGATGCCGCTGTCACCTGCACAGGTGAGGACTTGGGTGAAGAGGGAGAGGTGTCACCAAGTGTGTGTCAGGGAAGGAGGGGGGTGGGGGGCTGGTCTGGGTGTGGGGACAGAAGGGATGGTGGCACTATGAGCAGGGTGTTCTTGTGGCCTCTCCTCTGGCTGCTGGGAGTGCAGGATCTCTGACCCACCCACTCATGGAACTGTGGCACTGCGGGGTCCTGTGCAACCAAGGATCCATTGTAACACTGCAGAACCTTGTGGAACCAAGGGGTCATTGTCACACTGCAGGGCCTCGTGGAACAAGGAGATCAGTGTCATACTCCATTTGATCATAAATCTGACAGGGATAAGCTTAATGTGTCTTTAAAAACTGGCTGTGTGAATCTCCTTGTGGATAAGGCCAGAAACTTGTCTATAGGAAATAATGAGAGAACCCATTAATTTTAGAAAGCTTTACTGTGGGAGTCCAGGGCATTCCTTTGGATACCCTGGACAGACAGAAACCTGCACAGGGGGGTTTGAAACCTGTACAGGAGGGTCTGGGATCTGTACAGGGGGGTTGGAGACCCTGGCACAGAGCCCAGGAAGGCACTGGCTTTGACTTTAGTCCATGGGACAAACTTCCAACACTGAGAGAGGAATTGCAAGCCACAAAAGTGTAATAAAGAGTAGTGTAGTGTTTCACATTTGGGTTTTTAGAATAGGGGTGAATGGGGACAAGAGGGAGGATTCTGGGCGGTGCCCTGGGGTCTTCTTCTTCTTCGTCTCCATCTTCTGCTGTGACGGTGGCACAAAGTAGTTCAAGGAGATTGGGTCAGCATAGAAATGACCTGTTTAGTATAGAATGTAGATATTGGTGTGAAATTGTCAATAATTGATATGTACTAATCTGTATAAGAGATGGAGTCTTCGCCTGATGCCCGTGCTGTGAAGACCTTGGCTGAGCTCAGAGCAGAAAGAAATGATAAGAAATAATAAAAACACGAGAAACCTTGAAAACTGAACATCTGAAGACTCCATTTTGTTCCTGTGTCTGGCTTGGGGCTTTTCAGAGGGCAAATGACTCTAAACCACCCAAATCTCAGGAACCCAGCCAAACCTGAGAAGCAGGGACCTGGCAGGGTCCTGCGAAGCCATGGAGAGAGGAGCCCATGCTGGAGCAGGGTCCTGGTAGGACTTGTGAGCCCATGGAAGAGTGACCCACGTTGCAGCAGTTTGTGAAGAACTGCTGTCCAGGAGATGAACTCATGTTGGAGAAGTTCATGCAGAAGTGTCCCTGGGAAGGACCCCTGGAAAAGGAGGGGAACGACTCCTCTCCCTGAGTAGCAGGAGAAAAGATGTGATGAACTGACCAGAACCCCCATTCCCTGTCTCCCTGAACCCATTGGGGAGCAGGGAGAGCTGGGAAGGAGGGATGGGTGTGCAGAAGGTGTTTTTAAAGCTTTATTTTACTTCTCATTATGCTGCTCTGATTTTGATAGCAATAAATTCAATTAATGGCTCTAATTTCAAACCTGGTTTGCCCATGAGATCATGTGCTGAGTGATCTGTCCCAGTCCTTATCTCAAGCCATGAAGGCTTCATTCTGTTTTCTCTCTCCTGTCCATCTCTGCAGGGGAGTGAGAGAGCAGCTTTGGTGGGTGCCTGGCATCCAGCCAGGGTACACTGACTGCACTTCCTCTCCTTCATTCTGTCTTTCTTTCCAGAGGTCCCAGTGCAGAGGTTGAGTGGGGCTTTGATGGAGGGAGTGAAGGTGGCGGGGAGTAGCGGGGACAGGAGGCACAGGGATGTGGGACAGGCATCAGAGGGGCGCAGGCAGCTGGCAGGGGGCAAGGCCTGTCCCCCTGGCCCTGCAGCAGCCCCGTGCCCTGCCCAAGGCGCTCCCAGCAGGGGCTGGGCCCCAGAGGCAGGGGCAGAGCCCAGTCCCGGGGGCGGCGTTTCTGCCCCGACCCCCGTCCAGCCCAGCCTCCCCCGTGTGCGCAGTGACCGCTGGCACGGGCTGCACTGGGCAGCGTGACCTGCTGGGGACATTGAGAGCTGCCCCCACGGTGACACTGCCCTTGGGATTTCACAGGCACCAAACACATCACAGCCAGCCCTGCCCCTTGTCATGTCCCAGGCACTCGAGAGCATCACAGCCAGCCCTGCTCCTGGTGATGTCAATGGCCCTACAAGTTTATCAAATTTGGGAAGAGCTTTTCCAAGAGCTCTCACTTGACCCAACACCAACGGAGGCGGCACTAAGGGAAGCCCTGGGAGTGCCCTGAGTGCAGGAAGAGCTTCATGCTCTGCTCCAGCTCCATCCCCCATGGGAGGATCTGCACTGGATGATCCCCAGTGACCCCCGCTGGGGAGAGCCCCAGTGATCCGTGGTGCCGGTGATCCGTGTTGGGAAGACACCTGGCTGGGGAGCTCCACTGCTTAATGGCTCCCCCAGACCTTGATTTTCTTTTAATTTCTCTTTATCCTTTCAAAACACCCAAAACCAGGATAAAAATAAAGATGTTGGACTAAAAGACTGATGGGGACATGGTGCGTACATGGCCATGGACGGGGACGTGGGGGGATCCTGCAGGGGATGTGGGGGATGCTGGGTGTGAGGGAGTCGAGGGTTCCTGGCAGGGACTTGGGGGTTGCTCAGGGCTTTGGGCTCCCCAGGCCAAGCGGCTCCAGCTGCGCTGGGAGACCCTGGCAGAGGTTCTGGGGCAGCTGATCAAGGACCCCCTGCCCTGGAACTGTCCATGTCCCACCATCTTGGTTCCCGGTGTCCCCTGTCCAGGATCCCCCTCTCCCCGCTGTGACTCCCCTTTGCCCCCAGCCTGTTCCCGTGTCACCCCACTCCCAGTCCCATCCTTCTCTCATCCCAGTCTGGATCCCATTCCCGGTCTCATTCCCTATCCCTGTTCCGTATTCTCTGTCTGGCTGCAATTCTCATATTCCCAGTCCAATATTTCCCGTCCTGTTCCCATTTTCATATTCCTGGTCCCTTTACTTTGCTGAGCCTCCTGCCACGCCTACATTTCCATTGCTATATTCCCTGTCCTGTTCCCATATTCCCAGTCCTGTTCCTGTTTTCCTGTTTCTGATCCCGCTCCCACTTTCTTAGTTGCCATCCCACATTCTGTCTATGCTTGCTGCTTCCATATTCCCTGTCCCGTTCCTATATTCCCATTCGGGCCCCATTCCAGGTCCGTGTCCGTATTCCCGGTCACTATCCCCATTCCCGATGCTTTCCCACGTCCCTTTCTCATATTTTGAATCCCACTCCCAGTCTTGGTCCCCGTTCTCGGTCTCTGTCCCTGGTCCCATTCCCTGTTCTCGCTCCCTGTCCCTATTCCTGGTACGATTCTCAGTCTCTGTGCGCAATTCCCAGTCCCACTCCGCGTCATTGTCCCCATTCCGGGCTCCGAGCCCGTATCTCTGGTCCCATTGTTGGTCTCGGCCCCGTAGTACCGCTCCCTCTCCCCGCTCCCCATCCCCATTCCCCGTCCTATTCCCCATTCCCGGTCCCTGTCCCCATTCCCGATCCCTGTCCCCTCTCACCGGACGCCGCCGCCATCGCTCCGGCCCCCCCCGGCCCTCACCTGACCGGGGAAACCCCGCGCTGCTCCCGCCCACCAATCACAGAGCGCGATCGCTCCTCTATTTGCATAACCACGCCCTCTGGTTTGGCCCCGCCCAGCGCCGGCTGCAGCCGCGTCCGGGCGCTGTTTCCTCCCAGTTCCCTCCCAGCGCTCCCAGTAAGAGCCAGACTGGGAGGGAAAGCGCTCCCAATTCCTTCCCGCTGCTCCCAGGATCGCTCCCGGTGCCGCGCGGGGTGGGGCCGCTTTGGAACCCCCCAGGGCTGAGCGCGGCTGATTCTGGGTGTCGGTACTGCCCGGGCCGGGCTGGGAGCGGAGGAGGAGCGGGAGGAAGAGGAGGGACAGAGGAGGAGAAGGAAAGGGAAAGAGAAAGAAGCGGCAGGAAGAGGAGGAGCAGGAACAGGAGGGACAGAGGAGGAGGAAGAGAAAGAGAAGGAATAGGAGGAAGAGCAGCAGCAGGAACAGCACGTGGTTCTCCGCTTGCCCGCTCCGGCCGCATCTCCCCCGGCTCCGGCAGCATCGCCCCCTCCGGAACCCGCAGGTGAGCGGGGAGGGGGAGTTCGCCCCAAATCCATCGGGGGCGTCTCCGGGTGGGGTTTTTTTCGGGGCATCCATGTTTGGATCTTGCAGGACCCCAAAGCCGAGCCGGAAATGCCCCTGGAGGGATCCTGGGGGGTCCCACGTGGCGATGGCCCAGTCCCGGCGGGCAGAGGGGCGATATCGGGTTTGGGGATCTCCGGGAGAGCCGGGGGGGAACACGGGGGCCCGGAGCAGGGAGAGCGCAGAGGGGCGATCCCGGAGCTGCGGTAGCTTTGGCAGCCTGGAGAGGTGGGGGAGCCTGGAGATGAGCGGGGTCCGGGCCCCCCGAAGCTGAAAAGGGCGCTGACTTCTGCAGCTGCACTTGGGCAGTGGGACCATCAAACCCAAAGCGCTCAGCCCTTTTTTTCCCACCCAAACCAGGATTTCCCATTCCCAAACCTTGGCCCGATGGAGAACAAGGAGGCCGCGAGGAAGAGGAAGATGTCCCGGGAGCCCCAGGCAGGTGAGGAGTAAGTCACTGGCCCTTTCCCCCTCTCTCCTGCTCCATCTCCCAGCCCAGCCTGGCCCCCAGCTGCAGGACAACCCCGCTGCCGACGCCGTCCTGCCGGGGATGCATTGGGGGGATCTGCTTCCCCTTCCCCGTGGCATGGAGGCAAATCCCATCCTTTCCATGTCCTTCCTTCCCCAGACAAGGAGCTGAGCACAGAGAGCAGGGAGGACAAATCCCTGCAGCAGAACCTCATGGAAGAGGCAGATTTGAGCGGCTCCATGGTGCAGGACTCCAACGGGGAGGAGAAGCCCCGGAGATCCCGCACGAGGAGGGGCTGCAAACGCAGATCTTGGGGAACTGAGGGGGAAAGACCCACCCTGGGCCAGGGAGGCCGCCGGAGCTCGAAGCCGGGGGTATCTGAGCAGCTTCACAATGTGGAGAAGCCCCACAAATGCTCGAAATGTGAGAAGAGCTACAGGTGGAGATCCGACCTGATCTGCCACTGGAGAATCCACACCGGAGAGAGGCCCTACGAGTGTGGGGAGTGTGGGAAGAGCTTCATCCACAGCTGCCACCTGACCCGCCACCAGAGGAGCCACACAGGGGAGGGGCCCTACGAGTGTGACCAGTGCAGGAAGAGGTTTCAGACCAGCTCCAGTCTCCTCCTGCACCAGCGAATTCACACGGATGAGAGGCCCTTCCGCTGCCCTGACTGCGGGATGGGCTTCAAGCGAAACTCCCACCTCGTCAGGCACTGGCGCATCCACACCGGGGAGAGGCCCTATGAGTGTCCCAAGTGTGGGAAGAGCTTCAGCCAGAGCTCCCACCTGATTCTCCACCAGAGGAGCCACACAGGGGAGAGGCCCTACAAGTGTGGGGAGTGTGGGAAGAGCTTCAGCCAGAGCTCCCACCTGATTCTCCACCAGAGGAGCCACACTGGGGAGAGGCCCTATGAGTGTGACCAGTGCAGGAAGAAGTTTCAGAGCAGCTCCAGTCTCCTCCTGCACCAGCAGATTCACACGGATGAGAAGCCCTTCCGCTGCCCTGACTGCGGGATGGGCTTTAAGTACAACTCCAACCTCGCTGTCCACCAGCGCATCCACACTGGGGAGAGGCCCTACAAGTGTCCTGAGTGTGGGAAGAGCTTCTCACAGAGCTCAACCTTGACCCAACATCAACAGAGGCACCTCTAAGGGAAGCCCTGCGAGTGCCCTGGGTGCAGGAAGAGCTTCGTGCGCTGCTCCAGCTCCATCCCCCATGGGAGGATCCACGCTGGATGATCCCCAGTGACCCCCAGTAGGGAGAGCCCCAGTAATCCGTGGTGCCGGTGATCCGTGTTGGGAAGACACCTGGCTGGGGGCTCCACATCCTCCTTGCTCCCTGTGGGCACCTGGATTTTCATTTCTCTTTATCCTTTCAAAACGCCCAAAACTGAGGTAAAAATAAAGATTTTGAACTAAGATGTGGATGGGGATATGGGGGGATCTTGCAGGGGATGTGGGGGATGCTGGGTGGGAGGGAGTTGAGGGTTCCTGGCAGGGACTTGGAGCTTTCTCAGAGCTTTGGGCTCCTGAGGCCGAGCAGCTCCAGCTGTGCTTGGAGACCCTGGTGGAGGTTCTGGGGCAGCTGCTCAAGGAGCTCCTGACCTGGAGCCCCAGTCAGGCATTTGGCTCCTGGAAGGGAACGTCGTTGTCCCCAGGAGGGAAATCCCAGCAGCCTCAGGGTGTTGGGGGCAGCTGAGAGGCCACAGCAGCGAGGGGAAAGCCATACAGAGCTGTCCCTCTCCAAAACTGCTTCCCAAAAATTCTAAACTCCTGGATTCTTTGCAGGAAAAAGGTGCCAGGAGGTGCCTGAATTAAGGGAAAGGAGGGATGGGATCCCCAGACTGAGCAGGAGGGGACTGGAACCCCCAAACCCAAGCATGGGTGTCTTGGGTTATGCAACCAAAAATGTGTGTTCTATTTCATGGGTTGAAAGCAGCTGGGGAGGTGTTTATGTGTTGTTGTGGCGTATTTTTATTGTGTTTCAAATTGCAGCTCAGTTTTAATGGTCAGTTTTATACCCCCCTCATATTTTGTATTGTTATAACATTTTTTATCCCTGATGGATTGTTAGTTTTCCCCTGTATTGTTGTCTATCTTCCCTAGACCTGCCATTCCCTCCTCCTACAGAATTGTCAATTCTTCCCTAACCCTGCCCCTTCTTCCAGACCCTTCCCTGTCAATCCCCCAACCTTCGACGCCCCAGTGGTTGGTTTAAACTGTTCCCTCCCCTTGTGTTCTTTCATTGGTCTGTGCATTGTACTCCCCGCCTTATGTTCCTCCCCCATCTCACCCTTATTGGTTGGAAATTGTATCCTCTCCCAAGACCTCCCCCACTTATAAGCCCCTGCAAGCCCAGGTTCTGTGCCTTTTTCTGTCCCTGACCCTCAGGGCAATAAACACCTTTGGAAATCACACAGAAGGCCTCTCCCTGTTCCTTGTCCCTGCCCTCGACACGTACCACCTGTGCTATAGAGCAACTGTGCCCTACAGCTGCACCCTGGATTGCCTGGCTTTCTGGGGGAGCCCACTCCTGGCGCCGGTGCCGGGAGCTGGCTGGGCTGAAGAACACCGGCATCGCGTCAGCTGGCGCCCAGTGTGGGGCCCTTGGGACCACTCTCAAAGGCTGTGTGAGTCCTTTGGTGCACCAGTGCCCCTGGGTGATTACTCCACTTTTTGGTTGGTGGTACTCTCAGGAGGGAGGCGGCAACCCTCTTGCACCTAAGAGGATCGCTTCCAGGCAGGGGACCTTCCCTGTGGCTTTCTGTTTCCCAAGACCAACAGAGTGGTGAGTGCCCCGTCGGACTAGGACTGACCGGGTCAGGGGCTCACAAATGAGAAAAGGGGGTTGATATTTAAGTGTCAAGGGGTTTGAGTCCCCTAAGGACGGGTTTTGAGTTAAGTTTCAAGCTATAGTACGGAGTTTTAAACCCAAGTGTGGAAGGAAGGAAAGTGGGCAAAGTGTGTGTGGCCCAGGTAGAGAGAGGGTTGAGGGTGGTCTCGGGACCCTTTTCTTTTAAGTTTCTCATTTTACCACATGGTAGGGCAGATTATTGTTGTGTTGGTGGGATGGGTGCTGATCTGTCAACACAACAAAGGGAGATCTTTTTCCAAGTTGTGGGTACCCTTGAGGGTGGGGGGAAAAAGTTAAAATTTTCAAAGGGATTGTTGAAGGGATTTGTTAAATGGCTGCTTCTCCTTTTCCCCCAAATGTAACAAGGGAAAGTGGAGGAACAGTCAAATTGGTTTTCCCCAGTTGATACCCAAGTCCCTCATTCTCCATTCCTCAGTCCTAAACCCTTTCCCCCTAGGCTGGGAGGACTGTGTGGAACAACCCACAAAGCGCAGGGCAGCCGGCAATGCCTTGGTCTCCCTGGCTCCCCGCAGCCCCCTTGGCACCTTAGCCCTGACAGCAAGGTGCCGGCTGTCAGGGACCCTTCCCTGATCCCTCAATCCGCTCCCTCTTTCCCAGTTAATAATCCCCAAGATGCCTTCCAAAGTTGTTTGTTCCCCTTTCTGGTTGAAAGCATTATTTTTTATTTATTATTATTAAACCACAAACAGAACCGGGGCGGCCGCTGCTCCCAAACCACAAACAGAACCGGGGCGGCCGCTGCTCCCAAACCACAAACAGAACCAAAGCAGCCGCTGCTCCCAAACCACAAACAGAACCGGAGCAGCCGCTGCTCCCAAACCACAAACAGAACCGGGGCGGCTGCTGCTCCCAAACCACAAACAGAACCAGAGTGGCTGCTGCTCCCAAACCACAAACAGAACCGGAGCTGCCGCTGCTCCCAAGCCACAAACAGAATTGGGGCGGCTGCTGCTCCTAAACCACAAACAGAACCGGAGCTGCCGCTGCTCCCAAACCACAAACAGAACCGGAGCTGCTGCTCCTAAACCACAAACAGAACCGGAGCTGCTGCTCCTAAACCACAAACAAAGTCCAGGCAGCGCTGCTGCTGCCGCCGCCGCTGCCCGAGCTTTGCAGTGCTCCTGGCTCCAGACACAACCATCCATGGCTGCCCCCGCTGGGCCCCACCACTGCTTCCCCACTTTGGGACACAAAGCCCCTGGTGCTGCTACCGGCCCCACCTGGAGCACAGGCCACCAACACCAGATTCCTTGGAAATGTACAAATAAACCCACTCAAGGCTTCTGTTGTGTGCAGGATGTCTTTCTGCGCCTTATCCATGGCCTTTCTTCAGAGGTGCCTGGTTTTAATTTTAAATAAATCTTTTTGTCCGCAGTTTCAGCAGGCCCTGGTCTTTCCCCGGGGTGTCAGTGGGGCCAAATGAGCCCTCTTCCCTGGAAAACCTTGGGTGGGCACCCCAGAGGGGTCCTAGACTCCCTTGGCCAGAGAAAGCAGAAGTCCTGTTGTGGTCGCCAAAGTGATTTATTAAATATGGATATTAAACTAGTATTGATACCGGTTATAAATGAAATTAATGATTTAGGTAATTTGTGTTGAATGTTATAGTTAATAATTATAAATATGTAGGGGCTATTAAGCAAACTGCAGAAATTGTAAGTTGCAGAAACTGCAGAAACAGAAAAGTTAGAAAGAGCCTGGCCTTGGTGCAGGATAATGTAATTTAACTTTGTATCATAAGACATGAAGAGAGAGAGAAAACGGGAGATTTGGTGAAACGATGGTGGCCACAGTGGAAAGTCCCCAGGGATGTGCTGCGAGGAGGAGGAGAGACTTCATCCACTGACCACCATGAGAGGGCAGAAGACCCCAGACTCCCGGAGTTGGAAGACTCAGCTATGACCAAATATGAGAAAACATGGACTGGGGAGGGACCAAGGGGTGTGTGTAACCAAAAAGTTATAAAATTGGGAAACTGGGGAAAACTCTGAAAAGCTGTGCATGGAGCGCGAGCTGAGACTTGGGCTCTCCCGCTTTCCCAGGGCGCTGCTCACTTCGACTTCTCTCTTTAATAAAGGTTTACCTAATTGGCAATCAATTATTGGGTCCTTTATATTTATCATACCCAACTTTGATGGACAAAAGGCTCTCTCACTGTTTAGAGTTAGAAATTGTGTGTTTAATTCAACGTCGGGGCAGCTGCATGGGGTCGTACCCTGACCCACAGTGCAAAGCTCCAAGCGATTCCAGAGTCTGTTTATTTACAAAAGTAAATATCCAAATATGATTTTGAATATCCAAAATAGAAATGCATATTCATGACACTCACACCTAATTACCATCTCCCGCTCTGTACGGTAATTAGCTTAAAAGGCTGTTTAGCACACGTAGTTTGCTCCTGGATTGGGTCAGTGGTCCTTTTTGTGGGGAGGGGTCATAAGAAGATGAAGCAGTGTGAGTCTTCCTCGTTCTGAACTTTCAGCCCCTTCGATAGATGGGAATGCAAATGAGCTCCGGGAGAACTCCAATTTCCTCCCTCCGTGGCCTTTGGATGGGATTCCAGGTGTCGAGATCTGCAATCGTCCGGGTTCCTCCAGATCTGTTCATCAGTTTCTCTGTTTCTCATTATGAACACAGCGAAACAAACATAAAAATTATGAGCAATTCGTTATTTAAATCCGGGATAACGATCTCATATCCGGCTCCTTTCAACCAACCATTAACTCTTAATTACTTCTGACAAAGCCGAGCTAGCTAAAATCTTGTTTTTTCTAAAATCCTTAATTCTTTCTTAATTTGTGTCTCAGAAGGATCTGGAGCAGCTCCTGACCCCATGGATGGACCTGGAGCAGTTCCTGACCCCATGGATGGTGCTGGAGAAGTTCCTGACCCCATGGATGGACCGTGTGGAAAGGGAATCCTGTTCCCAAGGACGAGCTGGCGGCAGAGACCAAGGCTCCGTTCCTGATGCCGGGCTCGGAGCTCTGCTGAGGGGGTTTGTTGATCATTCCAGGGGAATTCCCAGGGCTCTGCTGAGGGGGTTTATTGATCATTCCAGGGGAATTCCCAGGGCTCTGCTGAGGGGGTTTATTGATCATTCCAGGAGAATTCCCAGGGTTCTGCTGAGGGGGTTTGTTGATCATTCCAGGGGAATTCCCAGGGCTCTGCTGAGGGGGTTTATTGATCATTCCAGGGGAATTCCCAGAGTTCTGCTGAGGGGATTTATTGATCATTCCAGGGGAATTCCCAGGGTTCTGCTGAGGGGATTTATTGATCATTCCAGGGGAATTCCCAGAGTTCTGCTGAGGGGATTTATTGATCATTCCAGGGGAATTCCCAGGACTCTGCTGAGGGGATTTATTGATCATTCCAGGGGAATTCCCAGGGCTCTGCTGAGGGGATTTATTGATCATTCCAGGGCAATTCCCAGGACTCTGCTGAGGGGATTTATTGATCATTCCAGGGGAATTCCCAGGGTTCTGCTGAGGGGGTTTATTGATCATTCCAGGGCAATTCCCAGGGCTCTGCTGAGGGGGTTTATTGATCATTCCAGGGGAATTCCCAGGGCTCTGCTGAGGGGGTTTATTGATCATTCCAGGAGAATTCCCAGGGTTCTGCTGAGGGGGTTTGTTGATCATTCCAGGGGAATTCCCAGGGCTCTGCTGAGGGGGTTTATTGATCATTCCAGGGGAATTCCCAGGGTTCTGCTGAGGGGATTTATTGATCATTCCAGGGGAATTCCCAGGACTCTGCTGAGGGGATTTATTGATCATTCCAGGAGAATTCCCAGGGTTCTGCTGAGGGGATTTATTGATCATTCCAGGGCAATTCCCAGGACTCTGCTGAGGGGATTTATTGATCATTCCAGGGGAATTCCCAGGGTTCTGCTGAGGGGGTTTATTGATCATTCCAGGGCAATTCCCAGGGTTCTGCTGAGGGGGTTTATTGATCATTCCAGGGGAATTCCCGAGGCTCTGCTGAGGGGATTTATTGATCATTCCAGGAGAATTCCCAGGGTTCTGCTGAGGGGGTTTATTGATCATTCCAGGGGAATTCCCAGAGTTCTGCTGAGGGGGTTTATTGATCATTCCAGGAGAATTCCCAGGGTTCTGCTGAGGGGGTTTATTGATCATTCCAGGGGAATTCCCAGGACTCTGCTGAGGGGATTTATTGACCATTCCAGGGGAATTCCCAGGGTTCTGCTGAGGGGATTTATTGATCATTCCAGGGCAATTCCCAGGACTCTGCTGAGGGGATTTATTGATCATTCCAGGGGAATTCCCAGGGTTCTGCTGAGGGGGTTTATTGATCATTCCAGGGCAATTCCCAGGGCTCTGCTGAGGGGGTTTATTGATCATTCCAGGGGAATTCCCAGGGCTCTGCTGAGGGGGTTTATTGATCATTCCAGGAGAATTCCCAGGGTTCTGCTGAGGGGGTTTGTTGATCATTCCAGGGGAATTCCCAGGGCTCTGCTGAGGGGGTTTATTGATCATTCCAGGGGAATTCCCAGGGTTCTGCTGAGGGGATTTATTGATCATTCCAGGGGAATTCCCAGGACTCTGCTGAGGGGATTTATTGATCATTCCAGGGGAATTCCCAGGGTTCTGCTGAGGGGATTTATTGATCATTCCAGGGCAATTCCCAGGACTCTGCTGAGGGGATTTATTGATCATTCCAGGGGAATTCCCAGGGTTCTGCTGAGGGGGTTTATTGATCATTCCAGGGCAATTCCCAGGGTTCTGCTGAGGGGGTTTATTGATCATTCCAGGGGAATTCCCGAGGCTCTGCTGAGGGGATTTATTGATCATTCCAGGAGAATTCCCAGGGTTCTGCTGAGGGGGTTTATTGATCATTCCAGGGGAATTCCCAGAGTTCTGCTGAGGGGGTTTATTGATCATTCCAGGAGAATTCCCAGGGTTCTGCTGAGGGGGTTTATTGATCATTCCAGGGGAATTCCCAGGACTCTGCTGAGGGGATTTATTGACCATTCCAGGGGAATTCCCAGGGTTCTGCTGAGGGGGTTTATTGATCATTCCAGGGCAATTCCCAGGGCTCTGCTGAGGGGGTTTATTGATCATTCCAGGAGAATTCCCAGCTCTGCTGAGGGGGTTTATTGATCATTCCAGGAGAATTCCCAGGGCTCTGCTGAGGGGGTTTATTGATCATTCCAGGGCAATTCCCAGGGCTCTGCTGAGGGGGTTTATTGATCATTCCAGGAGAATTCCCAGCTCTGCTGAGGGGGTTTATTGATCATTCCAGGGGAATTCCCAGGGTTCTGCTGAGGGGGTTTATTGATCATTCCAGGGGAATTCCCAGCTCTGCTGAGGGGGTTTATTGATCATTCCAGGAGAATTCCCAGGGTTCTGCTGAGGGGGTTTATTGATCATTCCAGGAGAATTCCCAGCTCTGCTGAGGGGGTTTATTGATCATTCCAGGGGAATTCCCAGGGCTCTGCTGAGGGGGTTTATTGATCATTCCAGGGGAATTCCCAGGGTTCTGCTGAGGGGGTTTATTGATCATTCCAGGGAATTCCCAGGGCTCCCAGGGGTCGGGGGTTCCTCCAGCAGGCGATCTCCTCCGGCCGCTGGACGGGGTCGGCACTCGGGGTCACCGGCGCTGGCGGCCCTGAAAACCAGAGCCTGACCCCTGACCCTGCTGTGCCCCTGGGGCACACTGGGGTGAACTGGGGGGTACTGGGGTGAACTGGGGGGTACTGGGGGGTACTGGGGTGGACTGGGGTGTACTGCGGGGTACTGGGGGGTACTGGGAGATACTGGGAGGAGCTGGGGGACACTGGGGTGTACTGGGAGACACTGGGGTGTGCTGGGGGATACTGGGACACACTGGGGGATACTGGGACACACTGGGGGATACTGGGGTGTGATACTGGGGCACACTGGGGTGTGCTGTGGGATACCGGGGTGTTCTGGGGTGTACTGGGTTGAACTGGGGTGTACTGGGGGACACTGGGGAACACTGGGGCACACTGAGGTGTACTGGGAGGATGCATGTCCCCACCCCTCTCCATCAGGAAACAGGAACTGGGGCCCTGGATGGAGCCGGGAAAGGACTGGGCTCCCCAGATCCATGGGAGCCCCTGATCTCCTCTCCCTGGGATGACCCAGACCCTCCCAGACCCCTCCCAGCCCCCCACAGCGACCCTGGGGGTCCCCAGAGCCCCCTGGGCACCAGGAAATCCTTGGGGACACCTTTGTCCAGCACCCAAGTGTCTCCCAGTGTGCCCCAGTACAGCCCAGTACACCCTGGTGTCTCCCAGTACCCCCCCAGTGTGTCCCAGTTCCCCCCAGTACAGCCCAGTACCCCCCAGTGTGTCCCAGTTCCCCCCAGTACACCCCAGTGTCCCCCAGTATCCCCCAGTATCCCCCAGTATCTGCCAGTATTCCCCAGTATCCCCCAGTGTACCCCAGTCCCCCCCAGTCCCCCCCAGCACCCCCCAGTCCCCCCCAGTACACCCCAGCACCCCCAGGACACGGGGCAGGCACAGCCCCCTCTGTGTCCCTCTGCTGTCCCCAAGCTCTGCCCACCCCGGGGGCTCCGGGGTCCCCCCAAACCCCCCAGGAGCCCTTGGGGGACCAGAGACCCCCGGGGATTTCCCCACTGAACACTCCTGGGGATTTCCCCACCAGAGACCCCCAGGGATTCCCCACAGGAGCTGCCCTAGGGGGGTGCTGGGGAGAGACGGGGGTACTGGGGGGTACTGGGAGACACTGGGGGGTACTGGGAGGTACTGGGAGGTACTGGGGGGTACTGGGAGATACTGGGACACACTGGGAGACACTGGGAGACACTGGGAGGTCTTGGGACACACTGAGGGATACTGGGGCGTACACTGGGGTGTACTGGGGGATACTGGGGTGTACTGGGCTGTACTGGGGAACACTGGGAGAGACTGGGATGTACTGGGGGTTCTGTGGTGTACTGGGGCACACTGGGGTGTACTGGGGGATACTGGCGGCTACTGGGGTGTACTGGGAGGCACTGGGTTGTACTGGGGGATACTGGGACCCACTGGAGGATACTGGGGCACACTGGGGTGACCCCAAGCATCATGGCCATGCCAGGGGAGGCTCTGGGCCCCGCAGAACTCGGGGTACTCACCTCAGACCTCTTCACTGGAAAGGCTCTCGCTCCCCCCTGCAGAGAGACCCAGGGATGTCACCGGGGGGTCCCCATTCCCACCACAGTGTCCCCAACCCCAGTGAGGTGTCCCCAGCCCCAGTGAGGTGTCCCCAGTCCCAGCAAGATGTCCCCAACCCCAGTGAGGTGTCCCCAGCCCCAGCAAGATGTCCCCAGTCCCAGTGAGATGTCCCCAGCCCCAGTGAGGTGTCCCCAGTGCCCCCCAGTGTCTCCCAGTATGCCCCAGTACCCCTCAGTGTGCCCCAGTCCCAGTGGGGGATGGAAGGGTTGGGGTGAAGGGGGTTCCTCAGTGAGGAGGAGGAGGAGGAGGAGGAGGAGCAAGAAATTCCAGTGTGGGGCACACGGGGCCTGAAGCTTGGGGTGGGTGGGTGGGACAGGGGACAAGTCCCGAGGGTTTTGGGAGAGGCTCTGGGAGTGGGGGGACGAGAAAGGGGATTTGGGGATGTCCCACACGGGGGCAACAGGAAAGAGAAAGGGAGGAAAGGGGACAGGAAATGGGGACTGAGGCACTGTGGGGGTTACTGGGGTGCACTGGGATAACTGGGATTACAGTGGGACAACTGGGATGGCACTGGGATAGCTGGGATTGCAGTGGGATAACTGGGATTGCACTGGGATAACTGGGATTACAGTGGGACAACTGGGATGGCACTGGGATAGCTGGGATTGCACTGGGATAACTGGAATTGCACTGGGATAACTGGAATTGCACTGGGATAGCTGGGATGGCACTGGGATCACTGGGATTGTACTGGGATAACTGGGATTGCAGTGGGATGGCTGGGATGGCACTGGGATTACTGGGATTGCACTGGGATAACTGGGATTACAGTGGGGCACCTCTGTGGGAACAACTGGGGTGGACTGGGAAAACTGGGAATACAACAGGGGCCCTCTCTGGGAAGCACTGGGGCTCACTGGGCTGTACTGGGATGGGTGGGAATACACTGAGGGGGGCTCTCTGGGAAGCACTGGGATGTACTGGGGTGCACTGGGGGGATCTCAGCCCTGAGGGTCCCAGAACTCCCAGAACTCACCTCGCTCCTCCCGACTGTGGCTTCCCCCTGCGGGGAGACGGTGACAATGTCACCGGTGTGTCCCCAGCCCCAGTAAGGGACAGGCTGGACAAACTGGTTCCCAGTTCCCACAGCAGGTGTGCCCCCCCAACTCCAGAACTTACCATGATGGTGGAACCTCCTCCTGGGTCCATGGCCACGGTGGCCTGGGAAGGGCAGCAAAGGGACACTCAGGATTGAACCTTATGTGTCCCCAGGTGTCCCCAGGCCCAGCATGGTGTCCCCAAGCCCAGTGAGGTGACCCCAGCCCCAGCGAGGTTATGGGGTTGAAAGTGGACACAGGGGTCCCTAAAGCCCCCAGCCCACGGCTACCCCCACTCCAAGAAGGAAAACCTGGGAGGGGAAGCCCAGAGATCCCAGCTCAAACCTCACCAGGATGAGGGAATCCTCCCCCAGAGCCAAAATCGTGGTGACAAACCCAGCCCCGTCTCAGATTCAGGGTGCATCCCCTCCGACCCAGAGCGTCTGCCGGGAGGCACAGCAGGATGGAGAGGAGCAGGGCCACGCCGAGCACAGCCACCTTCATCTTCCTCTTGGAGTGGGGAGCGCTGCCTGAGGCTGCAGCAGGGCAGGAGAGCCTTTATCCCTGCCGGGACTCCCCCCTGCGCCCTCCCCGACAGCCCCCAGGCCAAAGCCCGGCTTGGC
The DNA here is from genome assembly GCA_017589585.1 of Phylloscopus whistleri. Classification (NCBI taxonomy): domain Eukaryota; kingdom Metazoa; phylum Chordata; class Aves; order Passeriformes; family Phylloscopidae; genus Phylloscopus; species Phylloscopus whistleri. The sequence goes on along the minus strand of JADMLD010000160.1, from coordinate 20,299 downwards.
ACAGCCCCCAGCCCTGGCCACCAGCCCAGCCCTGGCCCAGAGTCCATCCCACCTGCGGCACCGATCCAGCCCCCCTCCCCGGCATCCCTCCAGCTTCCCACACGGGACAGCTGCCCCTGGAAGGGCCCAGGCACCCAGGGAGGGGCCCAGGGGGGCAGGCAGGGATCCAAAGGCAGCTGGGGACCCTGTGGGGACAAGCCCCACTCCAACACAATCCATCCACCAACAGCCCCCAGTGCCACATCCCCCAGCTCCCGCTGTCCCAGCCCTCCCAGAGCTTTCCCTGTGGGACACCCCGGAGCCGAGCCCGACCCCAAACCCAACATGTAGGAGAACAAGGGGAACCAGGGACATGTGACCCGGGCAGTGACTGGGATCTGCAGGCACTGGGAGCACTGGGAGCACTGGGCAATGCTGATCCCCTGCAGACAAGGCTGAGGTTTGGGCCATGGCTCAGCTGTGGCAATTCCCACAGCCAGAACATCCCGCAGGTCCCCAGTGGGTTCCATTTCCAGCCCCACAGCAGAGTCCAGAGGGTATTGTCCCCTGCCCTGACCCTCACCCTGTCCCCCCCACAGCCCTCCCAGAGCAGCTGGGTCCCGCTCTGCACAGCTGCCCCACATGCAGCCTGACAGGGACCCCATCCCCAGCAAGGCTCCCCCTCCAGCCCTGTCCCTGCCTGGGACGTGCCCGCAGCTCCCGAAGGGCCTTGTCCCCACAGAGGGTCTCTGCAGTGTCCTGGCCCTGGGCCCAGGCCAGCACCAGCAGGATGTGCCCATCCCCAGGGAGGGACGGGGACAAGGGGACATTTGTCCCCAGGCAGCCACTGGGAGCTAATTGGGCAAACAGAGGTGCCCACGGAGGAGGAGGGGGGATGTGGCTGCCCTGCCAGCATCTCTGATAAGCCCTGTTTACCCAGGGCCCCAGGCACCAGGAAGACACTCAGACGTCTTGGCCTTCCAAGAAGTGAAGATGCACAGAGAAGTGCTTCCCGAGAGCTGTCCCTGGCTGGGATTCCTGTTTGACATTCCAGGGCATTCGTGAAGGGTTCTGCTTCTCCCTTTCCCCAGGGACACTGTGGATCCATCAGGAATCTCTTGTGGCCCAGCTGGGAAAAGACTTCAGGCCACTGCCTCAACTCCTTGCTCTGGAGCTCTCCCAAGGAGCCGCAGCACCCGTGAGGGAAGGTTTTCCTTGGGAATGTTGCTGCTTTGTGCCCATGGAGGAGAGAGCGGAGTGTCCCCGGGGGCGATTCTTGGCCAGATGGACACATGCTGTGACATCCCCAGGCAGCCACTGGGAGCTCTTTGGGCAAACAGAGGTGCCCAGGGAGGAGGAGGGGGGATGTGGCTGCCCTGCCAGCATCTCTGATGAGCCCTGTTTACCCAGGCACCAGGCACCAGGCACCAGGAATGCCTCCATCAATCTGGGACTTCCCCAGGACTGCGGTTCCTAGGCTGAGCTCCAGAGCAAGCAGTCAAGGCAGTGGCCTGAAGTCTTTTCCCAGCTGGGCCACAAGAGATTCCTGCTGGATCCGCAGTGTCCCTGGGGAAAGGGAGAAGCAGAACCCTTCACTAATGCCCTGGAATGTCAAACAGGAATCAAACAGCCATTGACAGCTTCCAGGAACAACTTCTCTGTGCATTTTTCCTTCTTGGAAGCCGGGACAGACGTCTGCATCCACCTGGAAACAAAATCAGGGACGCCTGGGATTCTCTGGGGCCCAGGAAAACCTCCCATGGGCTTCCCTGAGCCCAAACCAGGTTTTCACCCACAGCCTTGGATCTCCTCGAGAGACTTGTCCTCACACCCCTGGAGGCAGAGCACTGTTGCAACCCTGGGCACTGAGAATTTCAGACTTTCTGTGCCAACAGGCTCTGACCCCCAAGAAAAAGGTGGATCTGACCTGAGGCCATGGAACAGGCTTCCAAAATTGAGTGACAGCACTGGGGTTGTGGGTGTGTAATTTCAATAGAAGTGTGTCATATCAAATAGTGGAAAACTCAGAGTTTAAGAGTTTAGAATACAGTGAGATACATGAGGGAAGGTGGAGGTTTTAGGGCAGAGTCCGAGTCTTTCTTTTTCACCGTCTTCTGCCTGGGTTTGGGTGGTGTTTTGTAATTGGGTATAAAAATCTGCATTGCGGGCCACGGGTGGTTGGTTATTGGGTTAAAAGTGAAAATAATTTAGGTGTTATTTCATAATTGGGCAGTTTGTTCTTTAAAAGCTTTGTAGAGAGATAGAGAGGGAGCATTTTTCACTTTGTTGGCTGGAACTCCCAGCTTGTGAGACTGTAACATAGATAAGAATTAATAAATGTCTGAGTCTGAAACACCTCTCCAGCATTTAATCCAAACTCTAACAGGAAAATGAAACAAAAAAGCTACAGAGCACCAAACCAGAGCAGGATTTTGTAACATAGTGTTAAAAGTAAAAGACTGGGAATTTTTTGGTTGTTGTTGTAACATCTAAGCTGGCCAAACCAGAGGGTAGGGGGAATCATCCTGCATTCCTGCATGAAGACTGCGGATGAAAAAGATATTGAACCTCTGTTATCAAGGATCTTATCCAAATGAAGATCACCAAAACTTCGGGAGAAGAATTTATGGGACTTTTGGTAGAGGGGATGGAGCCACCCACAGATGGATCTACCAGATAAAATGATTTGGGGGGCGAGTTGAAACTGAGCTAAAGAAAATCTGACCCGAAAGGAATGTTTGAATCATGCACGTGTATTTATACACATGCAACAGGCTGATACTTTCAAGGGACGAGCCCTTTGGTTAAAGCTGTGCCTTTGGCTGAATGCGGCCGTAAACTCCTTTGCTTCATCTGTTTCCTAATTGTCTTTATTTTTTTCTTTTATTAAACCTATTCTTTAAGACTCACCAGGAAAGCGAACCTTGTTTTTCACAGCAGGCTTAGGCCACTGTCCCCAGGCTGGGGCTCCAGCCCTGGCCGATGGCACCAAGGGAGCTGCAGGGTGTGGGGTGCCCCAGGGGCACCTGTAGCTCTGGTTTGTGCTTGAGATGTTTTAGCTTTTTGAAACTCTTTCCTAGAGAGGTGTTTTTTTTGGTTTTTTTTTGTTAATAAGAGATGTTTTTCTAGTTGTAACCTTTGTTTACATTCTTTTTCTTAAGAGGGACTTCTTCTTGATGTCCCTCTGGCCTGACCAATGCAATTGAAAAAGTTTGTCTTTCGTTCACCAATTAGAACCAGGTACCCACTAAATAGAAATCATTGACTTTTACAGATACACAGTGTTCTTTTGAAAAAGATGCAACTTTCATTTAGCAGCTTCTGATGAATGAAGTTCATTAAGTTCATTAAGCTCGTTAAGTTCATTAACCAATTAAGTTGTTCTCTGTAACAAAGCATTAAAAAATTTACCAAAAATAAACAGAGTCATCGTCAGCCTTCTGAAGTCAAGTCTGTATCGTTGTAACCTTTAACAACATCAGTGCCCCCAAATCTGCCCTGCCCTGCAGGCTCTCCCCACTGCCAGGCCTCAGCACAGAAAGTCTGAAATTCTCAGTGCCCAGGGTTGCAACAGTGCTCTGCCTCCAGGGGTGTGAGGACAAGTCTCTCGAGGAGATCCAAGGCTGTGGGGTGAAAACCTGGTTTGGGCTCAGGGAAGCCCATGGGAGGTTTTCCTGGGCCCCAGAGAATCCCAGGCGTCCCTGATTTTGTTTCCAGGTGGATGCAGACGTCTGTCCCGGCTTCCAAGAAGGAAAAATGCACAGAGAAGTTGTTCCTGGAAGCTGTCAATGGCTGTTTGATTCCTGTTTGACATTCCAGGGCATTAGTGAAGGGTTCTGCTTCTCCCTTTCCCCAGGGACACTGCGGATCCAGCAGGAATCTCTTGTGGCCCAGCTGGGAAAAGACTTCAGGCCACTGCCTTGACTGCTTGCTCTGGAGCTCAGCCTAGGAACCGCAGTCCTGGGGAAGTCCCAGATTGATGGAGGCATTCCTGATGCCTGGTGCCTGGTGCCTGGGTAAACAGGGCTCATCAGAGATGCTGGCAGGGCAGCCACATCCCCCCTCCTCCTCCCTGGGCACCTCTGTTTGCCCAAAGAGCTCCCAGTGGCTGCCTGGGGATGTCACAGCACGTGCCCATCTGGTCAAGAATCGCCCCCGGGGACACTCCGCTCTCTCCTCCATGGGCACAAAGCAGCAACATTCCCAAGGAAAACCTTCCCTCACGGGTGCTGCGGCTCCTTGGGAGAGCTCCAGAGCAAGGAGTCGAGGCAGTGGCCTGAAGTCTTTTCCCAGCTGGGCCACAAGAGATTCCTGATGGATCCACAGTGTCCCTGGGGAAAGGGAGAAGCAGAACCCTTCACGAATGCCCTGGAATGTCAAACAGGAATCCCAGCCAGGGACAGCTCTCGGGAAGCACTTCTCTGTGCATCTTCACTTCTTGGAAGGCCAAGACGTCTGAGTGTCTTCCTGGTGCCTGGGGCCCTGGGTAAACAGGGCTTATCAGAGATGCTGGCAGGGCAGCCACATCCCCCCTCCTCCTCCGTGGGCACCTCTGTTTGCCCAATTAGCTCCCAGTGGCTGCCTGGGGACAAATGTCCCCTTGTCCCCGTCCCTCCCTGGGGATGGGCACATCCTGCTGGTGCTGGCCTGGGCCCAGGGCCAGGACACTGCAGAGACCCTCTGTGGGGACAAGGCCCTTCGGGAGCTGCGGGCACGTCCCAGGCAGGGACAGGGCTGGAGGGGGAGCCTTGCTGGGGATGGGGTCCCTGGCTGGCTGCATGTGGGGCAGCTGTGTAGAGCGGGACCCAGCTGCTCTGGGAGGGCTGTGGGGGGGACAGGGTGAGGGTCAGGGCAGGGGACAATACCCTCTGGACTCTGCTGTGGGGCTGGGAAATGGAACCCACTGGGGACCTGCGGGGTGTTCTGGCTGTGGGAATTGCCACAGCTGAGCCATGGCCCAAACCTCAGCCTTGTCTGCAGGGGATCAGCATTGCCCAGTGCTCCCAGTGCTCCCAGTGCCTGCAGATCCCAGTCACTGCCCGGGTCACATGTCCCTGGTTCCCCTTGTTCTCCTACATGTTGGGTTTGGGGTCGGGCTCGGCTCCGGGGTGTCCCACAGGGAAAGCTCTGGGAGGGCAGGGACAGCGGGAGCTGGGGGATGTGGCACTGGGGGCTGTTGGTGGATGGATTGTGTTGGAGTGGGGCTTGTCCCCACAGGGTCCCCAGCTGCCTTTGGATCCCTGCCTGCCCCCCTGGGCCCCTCCCTGGGTGCCTGGGCCCTTCCAGGGGCAGCTGCCCCGTGTGGGAAGCTGGAGGGATGCCGGGGAGGGGGGCTGGATCGGTGCCGCAGGTGGGATGGACTCTGGGCCAGGGCTGGGCTGGTGGCCAGGGCTGGGGGCTGTGCCAAGCCGGGCTTTGGCCTGGGGGCTGTCGGGGAGGGCGCAGGGGGGAGTCCCGGCAGGGATAAAGGCTCTCCTGCCCTGCTGCAGCCTCAGGCAGCGCTCCCCACTCCAAGAGGAAGATGAAGGTGGCTGTGCTCGGCGTGGCCCTGCTCTTCTCCATCCTGCTGTGCCTCCCAGCACAGAGCAAGGTCAGGCACCATCCCAACGCTGTCCCCACATCCTGCCCTTCCTGGCCTCCCATCCCACCCTTCTGCTCCCTTCACAAATTCCCTCCTTGCTCCCTCCTCTCTGTCCTACCCAGGCTCTCCAAACACCCTCCCACTGACCATTCCCGAGGCCTTCCCTTCCATGGCCCCCCGCAAGCCTTTGCCTTTCTTCCTGGCCACTGCAGCAGGGTCCCCCTGCACAATTCCCTGACCCACCCCCCGCCTCACAAACCCTCTCTCAGTCCTGTCCCTTTTGTCCCCACCCATCCTCCTCCTTCTGTCGCCACCCAGCCCCTCCCTTGCACTCCCCTGTCCCTGCGCTGCAGTTCCTTTCTCCTGCCCTGTTCTTCACACCCTGCTCCTTGCACACCCCCAGCCTGGTGCCTTGGTTTCTCAATTTTCCCCACTTCAGTGTCTTGGGGTCTCCCCCAGCTCCAAGAGATCTCCCAGGAGGCCCTGAATTCCCATCCCTTTGCCCCTGCCCTGCTCCCTGCCCCCATGTCCCCCCCACAGCCCCACAAGGTCCAACCCAGACCAAGCCTTTGTTCTCCTCTCCAGGCTCTCCTGGAAGGAACCCAAGATGATCTCCAGGAGGTGAGTGGGGTGCTGGGATGGGAGGGCATCCCCTCTGGGAACTGGGGGGCAGCTGTGTCCCCCCACCCCTTGCTGGCACTGGGGACACCCCAGTGCCCAACGAGGTCTCCTGCTCTCTCTGCAGCCGGATTTGGGCAACCTCGAGATTGCTGAGCCGACCGTGGTGGGTACCAGGAGTTCTGCTGCTGTCAGCCCCTCCCCTTGCACGGCCCCCACAGCCCAGGCCATCCCAGTGTGTCCCAGCACAGGCCAGTGCAGCCCTGCTGACACCCCAGACACCTGCCCTGCCCCAGGGATGCTCCCCAGGGCCCCCCTTGCCCAGGGCCCCTGTGCATTCCCATGCCTGTCCTCCCAGCAGCCCCGTAGGTCCCAGGACACAGCCCCTGCCCCAGCTGTGCCTCTTGGCCAGGACCCCCCGTGCTTCTGGGCAGGAGCACAGCAGCTGCTGCACCCCCTGGATCCCGCAGACCCCCTTCCCCAAGGAGCCCCTTTGCTTTCCCCTTTGCTCCCAGCCCAGCCCGGTGTCCCCAGGGTGTCTCTGACGCTGCCTTTGTCCCCAGACCCTCCTGGATAAAGAGCTGCCCAAGCTCCTGCGGCACAAGCGCCTGGCTGCCTCTCTGGATGCCTAGGTGAGCAGTGCCTGCAGGACAGGGGTGGGGACAAGCCCCTCTCGGTCCCCGTGGGGACAGGGGTGTGACGTTCCAGGCTCTGTGTTTTAGGATGGGCAGCGGTGGTAACATCTGTGTCCCTCCTCCGGCGGCACCAGGAGAGATCATCCCTGGAGAAGCCCCCCCCCGATCCCTCTGAGCCGGCCCATTTCCCTGAATAATCAATAAATCCTGTCAGCAAAGCCACCTTCTCTGTCTGTCTGTCTGTCTGTCTGTGATAGTTTAATCACGTTCTATATTTTATTTGACTGGGAGAATATAAAGCAAACCAGGCCCATCTTTAAATTACAAAGATAGTTTATTAATGCACACAAAAACAACAAGAAAAGGAAAAAGACAACAACAACAACAAATGAAACTTCTAAAACATCTTTCTTTCTCTTTCTTGTTTTTACCTTTCTTCACTCAACATAAAAAGACATGACTTGCAACTTCAGCCAGTTTTACCATTTTAAAAATAACCTTTTATCAGTTCTTTTAGGAAAGGAGTCTCTCTGGGTTCTATATAGACATACCATACCCATTAGCAGTTCTCTTAACACTGCACATAGGCTATATTTGCTTACTGGGGTACTGTTTAAGGATGCCTCCTCTAGTATGACACAAAGATTCTCTTTTTCTATTTCCAAAATCATCTCAAGACCCAAAAACAAATCTCCTCTTTCTTTAGGAGCAAAAAAGCTTCATATCACTTTTAACTAGAACCTTACATCCCCCCAAAAGCATTTATATGTTACAGGAAACAAAACCAATTCAGTCTTTATAGTTTACCAGAAATGTCCAGCCAAAATTAGGCCACTCCTTGTCCTTTTGCTTTAAAGTCCTTTTCACTCTTCCCTTACCGACTGTAGCTTTATGCCGTGTCTTTCCATAGTTCCTTCGCTATAACTGTTCTTCTTCCGGAGAAAGATGATGTTTAGGAAAATCCATCTGCTCACAACGAAAGGTTAAACTTTTCGGGCTGCTGGGCTCCCACGTGGCTCTGCGGCGGGAAACTGAGTCGTTTAGAAGCCGTGCGCTGTTTCTTCGGCTTGAAAAGAAGAACAAGGGCGAAGGGCACTCCGTCCGAGCTCTCCCTCCTCTCCATGCTGTCCGCCTCTCCGCGAGACAGCGGCTCCTAAAGCTCCGACCCGGCCTGCCCCGACTCCAGCAGCATCGGCCCGGCCCGGCCCGCCCGGCCTGCCGCAGCCGCCCGGGGTGGGGGGCACCGAGGCCGGCCTGCCCGGCTCCGGCAGCATTGGGGCCCCGGCCCGGCCCGCCCGCCCGTCGCAGCCGTCCCCCTCCGGGGTGGGGGGGCACCGAGGCCCGCCTGGCCCGGCCTGCTCCCTGTCCCCCGGCCTGCCACACTGGGGACTAAGAGACCCCTCCTCCCCCCCACCCAGCCTTTAAGCATTTCGCCAAAAGTCGCAGCTTGTCTTCTACTGGATAAATTGCTTGTCAATCAAAAAGCTGACCCCGATGGAACAAAATCAGGCTTTTCCTAGCCTATGACACTGTCCCCGTGCATCTGTCCGTGTGTCTGAGTTTCTGCTCTTGCACTGTGCGGGGCGGCTGGGCCTGGGTTCTGGTCCCTTGGGACCAGGCTCAGCCTGGGTTCTGGTCCCTTGGGACCAGGCTCAGCCTGGGTTCTGGTCCCCTGGGGCTGGGCTCAGCCTGGGTCTGGTCACTTGGGACCAGGCTCAGCCTGGGTTCTGGTCCCCTGGGGCTGGGCTCAGCCTGGGTTCTGGTCACTTGGGTTCTGGGGCCAGGCTCAGCCTGGATTCTGGTCACTTGGGACAGGCTCAGCCCGGTTCTGGTCCCTTGGGACCAGGCTCAGCCTGGGTTCTGGTCACTTGGGACCGGGCTCAGCCCGGGTTCTGGTCACTTGGGTTCTAGTCACTTGGGGCCAGGCTCAGCCCGGGTTCTGGCCACTTGGGTTCTGGTCACTTGGGGCCGGGCTCTGCCGCCCCCACACCGTGCCCCACAGCCGGGGCTTGCTGTGGGGTGTGTGGGCTGCGGTGGGCGCAGTGGGAGTGGGTGGGTGGGTGCGCAGGCAGAGCACAGAGCAGGTGCTGACTGGGATCGGAATGGGGCTGTTGTGGCTCCAACATAAAAAGAGTTCACAAAATGCATTTTATTTCCAAAGGAGAGTCCTTCTTCAATTAAAAAATACACCTGCTTTTAAAGAAATTGTTTATTCTTGTCATCAATATTTTTTGATGATGAAATTTGGTTCCTGGGTTGGATGGTGCTGTTGGGTCTGCCTGGCTCCGGGGTGGAATGGGACTGTGGGGTTTCTTCAGCTCTGGGGTGGAATGGGACTGTGGGGTTTTCCTGGGTCTGGGGTGGAATGGGACTGTGGGGTTTCCCTGGGTCTGGGTTAGAATGGGATTTTGGGATTTCCTTGGCTCTGGGGTGGAATGGGACTGTGGGGTTTCTCTGGGTCTGGGGTGGAATGGGACTGTGGGGTTTTCCTGGGTCTGGGGTGGAATGGGACTGTGGGGTTTTGTAGCAGAATTTCTTAGAGAACGTGGGCATGATGTGTTTTTGGGATGAGGTTTGAGCTACCCCAGACTGGGCCTCAGGCTCAGGCCTGTGTGGAGCTGCAAAGCCTGTGGCACAGTTAGAAATTGTGTTAAGGTGTGGGGCACAGGACAGTGGTGTTTCTGGGTGTTAATTGGTGTAGTTATAGTGTGAACACGTTAGCCACCTTAAGACTGAAATAAACAATGTCTGTTTGCATTTTTCTTTGTGCTGAATGCCAATGAGAGGATGTCTGTGATTGTTGATGCCTTAGGAAGGCTGACCTGAAACAGAGGCTGGACAGAGCTGGAGAATAAAGTAGGTATTTATCAAAAGGCTTCCAGAACCCACCCTGGGCATTACGGGAGCCTGACCAAGGCTGCACCCAGAGTGGGTTAGGAATGGCCACATAAAATGGCTGCACAATCACGAAATTTTACATTTTTATAGTTTTGGTCCATTGGCATATTGGGGTTTAATTGTCCAATTACAGATCCAGGTTGTGAGGCCTCATCCTTCTTGTTCCTCCCTTCAGTCACCCTCATTTGTGCTTTTTGGGATGAAAGTTGTCCTTGGTCCTCAGCAGGAAAAGGTTTTGTCTACCTGCTCTGTGAAGAGAGCTTACTGACACTTAATATGAGGCTCAGAACTACATCCTTAGGCAGCACAGAATCTGAAAATATGAAAGCTAAAATCTAAGGCATCAGTGTAAACTATATGGAACTGTATATAACCTGCCATTTTAGGGAGAATAAAGGGAGAACGTATGTTTGACCACATTGGTTCTATCTGTGTTGCTCTGTCCAGTTTTCCCTTGTTATGAGGGGTTCTCTGCTTTCATCTGTCCCACGAACAAGGACACCTCTCGCTTGAATGCGGTTTTATTCATTTAAATATGGGGGGTTTATTCACTTTGATGTGGGTTTGACATGTTTTAATATCATTTTATGCGCTTGAATGCGGTGATTCGTTTCAATACGGTGATTCATTTAAATACGGGAAGACTCCGCGCTTGTCCCTGAACCACGGACTGAGCTGGGACCGAGTTTTTTCCTGAACCGCGGACGGAGCCGGGAGCAGGATTTTTCGGAGCTGGGAAGCTGGAAAGCATGGATCATCTTTGTTTCACCCAGAGAGAAGCAGCGACCCGCAGTGGAGGAAGAGGTAAGCCACGGTGCGAAACAAAGAAATGAAAACAAAATGGATAGAGAGTTACAGGCAACCACGTGGCTCCTCTCGAATATTATCTGTAAGAGAGGCGGAAATATGAAAGAAAATTAGTTAGAACAGTTGTCCCTGTGGGCCAGGAAGAAAGGAAAGCTAAGCAGACCATCACTGGTGTTCAGTGAGACAGAGTGGCAAGAGAGCGGAGAAATGTTGTGGGATTCCGCAATCGCAGGCGGGAGAGAGGGCAAAGTTGCGCTGGAACTTGGCGCAGTTTGGAAAAAGGTTCGAGTTACCTTGCAAAACATCTCAGCCGAGAAAAAGGCTGCCCAGGCTGTGATCCAGGCTCTTGAGGGAGAGGGGAGGGGAGGGAGAGAGAGAGAGGAGAGGAGAGGAGAGGAGAGAGGAGAGGAGAGAGAGGAGAGGAGAGGAGAGGAGAGGAGAGAGGAGAGGAGAGGAGAGGAGAGGAGAGGAGAAGAGAGGAGAGGAGAGGAGAGGAGAGGAGAGGAGAGGAGAGGAGAGAGAGTGTAGCAAATTGATTTGAGCTATCCCAAACTGGGCCTCAGTTTTAGGCCTGTCTAGGAGTAGACAGACTTGTGGCGCAGTTATCATTTAGTTTAAGGTGTGTTTAAGCATTAGATAGCATAGTTATAGTGTGGTTTAGATAGCATAGTTATAGTGTGGTTACGGTGACCTCCTTAAGGGTGAAATTGTTTACATTCTTTCCGACACTGAATGCCAATTAGAAAACACCTGTAACTGTAAACTATCTGAACCATATTTAACCCCCCTTTCTGGAGGAATAAATGGAGAACGCATGATTGTCCTAGGTTACAATGTAAAATTGTGCCTAAGGTATGTATTCTATCCCCATGAGCCGTTGGAGTCAAGGTGGGGCAGTGTTTTCCTTATCTTCTGTTAATGAGCCCAACAATGCCTTGCCACATGAGTCATAGATAACTCCCTCCGGGAGTTATCTCTGTTTAATGGGCCATCAAGGACCCACTGCATGACTCATCATCCCATTGTGAGATGCTCCGCCCAGGGGGAGGAGGCAAACATTTCCACCTGGATAAATCCAGGGTTTGGGACAGCACAGAGAGCTTCTATCCACTGGACTCCCAGAGGAGACAAGAGCTACCAGACGCTTCTACAGGATCACTGCTTTGACAAGACCATCTCATCTGGACTGCCACTACCACCCTAACAGGGTGTCAGGTTGTATTCTGACTCTGTCAGTGGTTTTTTTTTTACTATTACTTTTATTTTATGTTACTTTTCTTTTATTTCTCTTCTTTTCCTCCTATTAAATTGTGTTTCTGACTTGGAGTCTTCCACTGGTTTTGCTTTCAAACCAGCACATTTTTTGGCGCCCAACGTGGGGCACGAGGTACTGAGAAAAGTCAGAATTACAATTTTGGGAAGAAGACACTTGTTCACTATGATTCTCAGCATGTTTACATGTGTCTTGTACCTAGCGCTCTATATCTTTCCGCACATGGGGCAGTATCTACAGATCTTAATGCTCCTATGTAAACCAGGGTATGGCACTAAAATTGCTTTATTGGTATGTCTATTGCATGATAACCTCCGAGGCAATGAGCACAATTCGGATATGTACTCAATTTTGTTGTCTTGTCCCAGTCTAGGATGTTTTGTTTGGGGTCTCAACAATCTCACCCAGCCACAGTGGGGAGGCGTAAAGAATGATTTTTTCCCGTCTTTCAGGCCTGATACAGCAGTTTTTGGAAATATTGAGTTCTCTCTGGATACCAAGGACAGCATAATGTTGTTGTTAGTACTGCTTTGTTTTCTCTGCACAGCCTACACCATGCTTAAAGTGCAGCGTCTTATTGAGGCAGAGGAGAAAAGAACAAAATGCACAACAACAGCCTTCGTGTCTACACAGATTGTCACAGAAGAGAAAGGAACCAAAAGCCAGGCAACAGTGTCTGAATCTACGCAGACTGTTACAGAGGAAACAGAAGCCAAAAGCAAGGCAACAGTGTCTGCATCTACGCAGACTGTCACAGAGGAGAAAAGAACCGAAATCAAGGCAACAGTGCCCACGTCCACGCAGACTGCCACAGAAGAGAAAGAAGCCACATGCAAAGCCACAACATCTGTGTCTGTGCAGGTTGTCACAGAGGAGAAAGAAGCCAAAGATGCCAGCATCTCCACACAAACAATCACTGAACTGGAACAGCCTAAACCGGTAGCAGTTGCCCCCGTTCAGAAGAAGAAATCAAAGAGCAAATCAGTTCGCATAGTGACTGACGAGGATGCAGCAGGACCTTCGCACCCAGCAGAGGAGACAGAGCCAGAGATCATCACTCGCTCTCTATCTCTGGGTGAGCTGCGTGACCTGCGGAGGGAATTCACCCGCCAGACAAACGAGTCCATCCTGACTTGGCTGCTCCGCATCTGGGACGCTGCAGCCAATGACACCATTCTGGATGGAAGTGAGGCCAGGCAACTGGGATCGCTGTCCCGGGATGTGGTCATTGACCAGGGCATCGGAAGGACCCAAGGAACCCTCAGCCTCTGGCGGCGACTGCTGACAAGTGTGAAGGACAGATACCTTTGTAAAGAAGACCTCCAGGTGCATCAAGGAAAATGGAGCACAATGGAACAAGGTATCCGATGCCTGAGGGAATTGGCTGTGCTGGAGATCATTTTCTCAGAAGACGAAAGATTTCCTAAAAGCCCAGATGATGTCCAGTGCACATCGCAGATGTGGTTGAGATTTGCACGACTTGGACCAGAGATGTACTCCCGTTACCTGGCAACGCTCCAATGGAGAGAAGGCGAGGACAGGGTGGGCGTCTTGGTCAACAAACTAAGAATTTACGAGGACACTGTCACCGCCCCATTTCGTACCCATGTCTCATCCGTGGAAACAAGGTTGGCTGAGCAAGTCCAGAGCTTGATTGAAGAAGGCCATCAGAAACTGAAGAAGGAACTTAGGAAGAAATTTACCACATCTCACCAGAACCAATAAGAGTCTCTGCCATTAGGAACAGGCGTCCTCCAGCCAGAGAGAGAGGATATACTCCACGAGGTAACCTCTGGTCTTTTCTTCGAGAACATGGAGAAGACATGAGGAAGTGGGATGGACAACCCACCTCCTCTTAGCAGCCCGGGTACGTGAACTGAAAAGAGGGACACCTACCACGAGAAGCTCATCTAGAGTCAAGGCTGCTCCAGTCTCTCGTGCACAGAACTCCAGACAGTATAGGAATGGTGATGTGACTGATCCTCTTGAAGGGACCTCAGGAACATATTTACAGGAGGAGAGCAACGCGCACCATGAGCAGGAATAGGGGGCCCTGCCTCTAGCCAGGTAGAGGAAAGGGATAATAGGATCTACTGGACTGTGTGGATCCGATGGCCTGGCACATCCGACCCACAAAAATATAAGGCTTTGGTTGACACTGGTTCCCAATGTACCCTGATGCCATCGGGGTATGTAGGAGCAGAACCTATTTCAATTTCTGGAGTGACAGGAGGGTCCCAGCAGCTGACTGTCTTGGAGGCCGAAGTGAGTTTGACTGGGAATGGGTGGCAGAAACACCCCATCGTGACTGGCCCAGAAGCTCCATGCATCCTCGGCATAGATTATCTGAAAAATGGATATTTCAAAGACCCAAAAGGATATCGTTGGGCTTTTGGAGTAGCTGCTGTAGAGAGGAAGACATCAGACAACTAAATACCCTGCCTGGTCTCTCAGATGACCCTTCTGCTGTGGGACTGTTAAGAGTTGAAAAACAACGGGTACCAATCGCCACGGCAACAGTGCACCGTCGGCAGTACCGTACTGACAGAGACTCTGTGACTCCGATCCATGAGATGATTCGGAAACTGGAGAGCCAAGGGGTGGTCAGCAGGGCTCATTCACCTTTCAACAGCCCTATATGGCCAGTGCGTAAGTCCAATGGAGAATGGAGACTGACTGTGGATTATCGTGGTCTGAATGAGGTCACGCCACCACTGAGTGCTGCTGTACCAGACATGTTGGAGCTTCAGTATGAGCTGGAGTCCAAGGCAGCAAAGTGGTACGCGACCATCGACATTGCCAATGCCTTTTTCTCCATTCCTTTGGCAGCAGAGTGCAGGCCCCAGTTTGCTTTCACCTGGAGGGGCGTTCAGTACACCTGGAACCGACTGCCCCAGGGGTGGAAGCACAGTCCCACCATCTGCCATGGATTGATCCAGGCTGCATTGGAAAAGGGCGAGGCTCCTGAACATCTACAGTACATCGACGACATCATCGTATGGGGGAACACAGCAAGGGAAGTCTTCAAGAAAGGAGAGAGAATTATCCAGATTCTGCTGAAAGCTGGTTTTGCCATTAAGCGAAGTAAGGTTAAGGGACCGGCTCAAGAAATCCAGTTCCTGGGAGTGAAGTGGCAAGATGGACGTCGCCAGATACCCACAGAAGTAATCAACAAGATCACCGCAATGTCTCCACCAACGAGCAAGAAGGAAACACAAGCTTTCCTAGGCGCCATAGGCTTTTGGAGAATGCACATTCCTGAGTATAGCCAGATTGTGAGTCCTCTCTACCTGGTTACCCGCAAGAAGAATGATTTCCACTGGGGCCCAGAACAGCAGCAAGCCTTTGCCCAGATCAAACAGGAGATCGCTCATGCGGTAGCCCTTGGCCCAGTGAGGACAGGACCAGATGTGAAGAATGTGCTGTACTCTGCAGCCGGGAACAATGGCCTGTCCTGGAGCCTTTGGCAGAAGGTGCCTGGTGAGACTCGGGGTCGACCTCTGGGATTCTGGAGTCGAAGCTACAGAGGGTCCGAAGCCAATTACACTCCCACGGAGAAGGAGATCTTGGCCGCCTATGAAGGAGTTCAAGCCGCCTCAGAAGTAATTGGCACTGAAGCACAGCTGCTTCTGGCACCCCGACTGCCGGTGCTAGGGTGGATGTTCAAAGGAAAGGTTCCTTCCACGCATCATGCCACCGACACTACTTGGAGCAAATGGATTGCCCTCATTACACAGCGCGCCCGTATTGGAAACCCAAATCGCCCTGGGATTCTGGAAGTTATAACAAACTGGCCTGAAGGTGAGACTTTTGGATTATCCTCTGAAGAAGAAGAAGAGCAAGTGACACGTGCCGAGGAGGCCCCACCGTATAACGAGCTACCGGAGACTGAAAGACGATATGCTCTCTTCACTGATGGTTCCTGCCGAATTATAGGCGCTGACCGGAAATGGAAAGCTGCAGTATGGAGCCCCACACGACGAGTTGCACAAGCTACCGAGGGACAAGGTGGATCGAGTCAGATGGCAGAGCTTAAAGTAGTACAGCTGGCGTTGAGTATTGCTGAACGAGAGAAGTGGCCGAGGCTCTATCTCTACACCGACTCATGGATGGTAGCTAATGCCCTGTGGGGATGGCTGAATCGCTGGAAAAAGGCCAACTGGCAGCGCAGAGGGAAACCCATCTGGGCTGCTGAGATTTGGCAGACATTGCCACTCGAGTAGAGAAGCTAACCGTGAAGGTTCGACACGTGGATGCACACGTACCCAAGAGTCGGGCTAATGAGGAGCATCGCAACAATGAGCAGGTAGACAAAGCTGCCAAGGTGAAAGTATCACAGGTGGATCTAGACTGGCAGCACAAGGGAGAATTATTCCTAGCTCGTTGGGCCCATGATGCCTCTGGTCATCAGGGAAGAGATGCAACATACCGATGGGCCCGTGACCGAGGGGTGGACCTTACTATGGACAGCATCTCACAAGTCATCCATGACTGTGAGACCTGTGCTGCAATCAAACAGGCCAAGCGAGTGAAGCCTCTGTGGTACGGTGGACGATGGTTGAAGTACAGGTATGGGGAAGCCTGGCAAATTGACTACATCACCCTTCCCCAGACCCGCCAAGGCAAGCACTATGTGCTGACCATGGTAGAAGCAACCACAGGATGGCTGGAGACCTACCCTGTGCCTCATGCTACCGCCCGAAATACCATCCTGGGCCTTGAAAAGCAAGTCCTGTGGAGACATGGCCCCGGAGAGAATCGAGTCAGACAACGGGACACATTTTAAGAACAGCCTTATAAACACCTGGGCTAAAGAACATGGTATTGAATGGATATACCACATCCCTTATCATGCACCAGCCGCCGGGAAAGTTGAACGGTGCAATGGACTATTAAAGACTACCCTGAAGGCACGTGGTGGAGGGACCTTCAAGAATTGGGACATAAATTTAGCCAAAGCCACCTGGATGGTCAACACCCGAGGCTCCATCAATCGAGCTGGTCCTGCCCAGTCTGAACCCTTGCACACAGTGGATGGAGATAAAGTCCCCGTGGTGCACATGAAAGGGATCTTAGGAAAGACTGTTTGGATTAATCCCACCTCAGGCAAAGGCAGACCCATCCGTGGGATTGTTTTTGCTCAAGGACCTGGTTACACTTGGTGGGTAATGCAAAAAGATGGAGAAACCCATTGTGTGCCACAAGGAGACCTGATTTTAAGTGGGAACTAGAATTAGTGTGTAGGGTTTCATTCTGTGTATATACTATGTATCTGTGAGAGTGTATGATGTAGATGGTGATAGAATAAGGGGTGGATTATGTCCTAGGTTACAATGTAAAATTGTGCCTAAGGTATGTATTCTATCCCCATGAGCCGTTGGAGCCAAGGTGGGGCAGTGTTTTCCTTATCTTCTGTTAATGAGCCCAACAATGCCTTGCCACATGAGTCATAGATAACTCCCTCCGGGAGTTATCTCTGTTTAATGGGCCATCAAGGACCCACTGCATGACTCATCATCCCATTGTGAGATGCTCCGCCCAGGGGAGGAGCCAAACATTCCCACCTGGATAAATCCAGGGTTTGGGACAGCACAGATAGCTTTTATCCACTGGACTCCCAGAGGAGACAAGAGCTACCAGACGCTTCTACAGGATCACTGCTTTGACAAGACCATCTCATCTGGACTGCCACTACCACCCTAACAGGGTGTCAGGTTGTATTCTGACTCTGTCAGTGGTTTTTTTTGTACTATTACTTTTATTTTATGTTATTTTCTTTTATTTTTCTTCTCTTCTCCTATTAAATTGTGTTTCTGACTGAGAGTCTTCCACTGGTTTTTCTTTCAAACCAGCACACTCCTTCAAAGAATTTCTTCCCAACCCAGGCTGGTGGGGGAAGGGGTGGTGAGGTTTGTTTTAGGGGGACTCCCTTTAGAGGTTCTCCCCTAATTTATCCTAAACCAACATACCCCCTCAACCTTTCACTTTCCTATCCTGCACCAGAAAGAAGAGGTCTTTTGTGCTGAGTCAGACACGGGGGGGGGACAGATTCTGTCCTGGGGGGGCACATCCAGAGGGTCCTGTCCGTGTTCAGGGGTGTCCCTGTGGTGGGGGTGACAAATCCTGGGGGTGGCACATCCCAGCCAGTGATGCCCTGTCCTGGGAAAAGGGCAGGGAGGGCAAGGAGGGCCAAAACCGGGCTCGACTCGGGAAATGAATTGAATTTCTCATTCATCAGTCCTAGCCTGCAAAAGGAGAAGCGAAAGGCGTCTGCAAAACACCTTCCCCTCTCGGGAGCTGCTCCAGCGGGGGCTTCCCACTGGCTCACAGCCCCTTTGGGCCCCCCCTGCTCGGCCGGGGGATCCTGCAGGGCTGCAGGGGTGGGGGGGGGGGGGGGGGTCTCTGCTCCCCGGGACCCCCACGGGCTGTGGGGGAACCTCGGGAGCCCCTGGTACCCCTCGCTGCGCCCCGCAGGGCTGTTCCTCCGGCAGCCTCGGGCTCCTCTGGGCTGCCGCAATTCCATCTCTCCCACCGCTGGGATTTGCCCTTCCCAGCTCTGCCCTAGCCCCTCCCCGCCTCCCCCGCCAGCAGCTCTGGGGCTCGGGCTCCGCTCGGGTGTGGGGCTCGGGGCACCGGGGGGCACCGGGGGCACCGGGCAGGGCTGGAGGTGCCGAGGGCTTTGGGGTGCGATTTGGGGACACCCCTGTCCACTGCCGGCTCCGTGGCGGGGCTCCAGCCGGGCCCGAGGGGCTCGGCAGCTGCGGGATGGGTGCCCGTGGGGCCGCAGGTCCCCGAGCCCTTGGCCGCTGTCACCCGAGGGGACAAACAGGGGCGGCAGCTCCTTCCCCTCTTCGGGGCAGCTGCGGGGGAACCGCTCCGGAAATGCCCCAATCGAGCATTTTGTCCCATTTGTGCCCGGGGGACGGAGAGAGCCCCAAAAATCCTGCAAATCCCGCAGCGATCTGCTCAACAGCCTGAGCAGGACCCTCCTCGGTCCGAGCTGAGCGGGCAGAGCCAGACAAACAAAAAACCATCGCTCCGGTTTAATCCAAAAGCTGCGGTTTGAGCCCAACGGGAGGGACAAGGCTCCTGTGCCCCGCCCCGGCACTGGGGAGGGAATGGGGAGCCCCTGGGGGTACTGGGAGCACTGGGAGCGCTGGAACGGGGAGCTCTGGGCAGCCCCACAGGGGATCCCCCACTCGTGGCACAGGGAGGCACCCACGGAGTTGGGAGGGGACACACACGGGTGATGGCCTCCTTCAGGTACCTCCAGTGCCCCCAGTGTCCCCAGTGCCCCCAGTGTCCCCAGTGTCACAGCACGTCCTGGTAGATGTCACTGGGGTCCCCGCTGTCTGTCGTGGGGTCCCGGCAGCTCCACCTTGGCCACTTGTGGATCCCGAGGTGGGGCAGGGTCAGGGGACACCCGTGGGGGCTCTGAGAGTGACAGCGGTTGTGGGGACCTGGGTGGGGGTGACACCCGTGGGTGACGTGTCCCTGTCCCCCCCCTGTACTCACCCCCTGCCCCCTCGGTGCCCAAACGTGGGGGGTCCTGTGGGGATAAGGGGGGTCTGAGGGGTGTGTGGGGAGGGGGAGAGGGGAGTCCCGGCCGGAGCCCCCCACTCACCTGTCCTGGGGCTCCCTGGCGGCTGCAAAGGGAAGAGGGGAGGGGTAACCGTGGGTGTAGCAGAATTTCTTAGGGAACGTGGGCATGAGGTATTTTGAATGAGATTTGAACTACCCCAAACTGGGCCTCAGTTTTAGGCCTGCCTGGAGGTAGACAGACCTGTGGTGCAGTTAGAAATTCATTTTAAGGTGTGTTTAAGCATTAGATAGCATAGTTACAGTGTGGTTATGGTGACTTCTTTAAGGGTGAAATTGTTTACATTTTTTCTTACACTGAATGCCAATTAGAAAACACCTGTAACTGTAAACTATCTGAAACTGTATTTAACCCCCCTTCCTGGAGGAATAAACGGAGAACGCATGATCTAGCTATGTTGGTCGTATGTGTGTTGCTCTGTCCAGCTTCCCACTTTAATTAGGAATTCCCTGGTTTCATTCTGTCGCCTGGAACTGGGACACAGTTCGCTTAAATGCAGTTTGGATTGACTAAATTCAGAGTTTTGATTAATAATTTCGCTTAAATGCAGCTTTGATATGATTTTGATATCATTTTTTGCGCTTTAATGCGGTTTGGATTTTTGCGCTTTAATGCGGTTTTTAAGTTCGCCTAAACGGGGAAAAAGTCTCCGTGCTTGTTTCCGGACCAGAGCGGAGTGGGAACCGAGTTTCCCTCAAACTGAGGACGGTGCCCAAATGAGCAAAGGAGCTGGGAAGCTGGTAGCATGGTCGTGGAGTTTCATTTGAAGAGAAACAGCGACACGCAGTGGAGAGAGAGGTAAGCCACGGTTTGGAAACAAAGGAATTGAAAGTAAAATGGAAAAAGAATACCAGGCAGCGACTCAGCTTCTAGCAAATATTATCTCAAAGAGAGGAAATAAGATTAAA